>WJFA01001542.1:0-20700 GCA_009870155.1 Pseudobourletiella spinata | reverse complement strand
CACAATGTACACTCAAAATGATGAGAGTTTTATCTATATGCTACAACAACTAGATTGTCGGGTAACTTTCCAAACTGGAAACTCTTATTATACTGGTTTTTCAACCCCGTTACACTCTTGCTCAATTTAAAGCAAGATGAAAGTGAGGAAAATATATACACTGCAAAACCACACTTATACTTATTAATATAGATCCAACCTCTCAACCAAACTGCACATTAAGGGCACTCCACAGGCTCACATACACATATAATAGATTTGAATTTACAAATGACGCGTAAATAAAGGCGGAAGGTATAAATGTTAATTGTAAAAGATTTTATAGAAATTCAAAAAAAATTGCAAAAACAGCCTAATAGCACTTATGCCCGTCCATCCTTGTCAATAGAGGAGAGGACATTCTTCCGTATTCGGGGGGACACGAATGACACCTCGAACACATTGCGGGACTCAAAACAAACCTGGAGACGCATGTCCCGCTCTGCTCAGGCTGAGGAGGTGCGCCAAAGTTTAAATTGCCAACGATGTAAATGGCTCTATATTTGTGTAGCATTAGAATCTATCCTATAGGTCAAAAGATGAGCTGAAGGGAGGGTGATTCCAAACATCATCGTACAAGTGAGTTTAATACACTGCCTTAAATTATTACCGCCGCATTATAGGCGAGCGAAAAGGAATCCGTGTGAACTCAAACGTCGTCTGAGACACTGGCCCTTCCAAAATGTGGTGAATTAGTCTCTTTGGATTCCCATTAGTGAGACGACGCATGCATAATACCCAGAGCAATGAGCTATATTTTCCGACTTTTCTCTGCGGCGAGTCCGTCAGTCACGTAGTCAGTTTTTCCTGGGATTTGTACCTGGAATTCGTCCGGCTTTTTACTGACGACTCACGCTCGTGGTAAATTTACCAGGATGGCAGAGACAGGGACTGATGACGTCCCTGAGGATGCCCAGGACAAAGAACTTCATGAGAAGGTATAATGCATCATTAATTTTTAGAGACATTAAAGTTTTCAAAACGTATACTGATAAATGTTCTCTTCCAATTGTAAAGATTGTGGAGTTTGCCGTATCAATACAAAAGGTTCAGAGGGATCCCGACACGAAGGCGTTTATTTATGACGGGAGAACCAAAGCAGTGCTTGATGGCTGGGAATTCCTTCTGAAGCAACTGAAGACAAGAAGTGTCAAGAATTTCCCGGTCCTCTTTGACATTTTATATTTGTGAGTTTCTGTCTTGTGATTTGGTCGGACTCGTCGTCGTATTTTATTGAACGGGTTTGTTTGTAAGCAAAGTAACGCATGATGATTACATGTGTTGTAGAGCAACTGCCAAGTTTATTCTGAGTGGAGACTGGTATGAGGCCACGGTGGAGTTTAATTACCGAAATGGAGACCGATTGAAAAGTGGACTATTGAAATCCTTGACGGATATTAGGGAAGAAGCTGGAGAATTGGGATACGAAACGGAGCGGAAGTGTTGTACATGTTTGGAGCCCCTAATCCATGGAAATCCCTGGAAGATTCAGTATTGTGAGAGTATATTGAACGGAGAAGACCCTGTGGCCAAGTCATCAGGTTTGTCGTGTGAAAATTTCTAATTTTTTAATAATTAATATCCTGAATCATATTTTTTATCATATCCCAAATTAAATATTTTAAAATGTATCCTAAATCAGATTTTTAAAGTATCCCAAACTGGATTTTTGAAAAAATCCGGAATCAGGATTTTTAAAATATCCCGACTCTTAACTGTTCATTCACTCTCACCCAGATGTGCAGCAGCTCTTGGAAAAAGAGAGTTTGCAATTGGTGGATGTGAGGCTGGAATCCTTATGTGCGGCAAAACTCTACCTTGAAGCATTCCGACTCGCCGAAGCCTGCTATGTGAATCGTTGCCGTTGGGATGAGAATACGGACCCGGACTCGCCCGAAAATTCGGCACGAGAAGAATTTCAGGAGAACCTCACCGACTTTTTCTACCTCCTCCTCTGTCGAGACAAGTCCGGGGAGTATGACAAAAGAGTAAATTTCCTTCTTCAATCACAAATTTTAGCTCATTCCAAATATTTCCTATTTCATGACTTTCATTTCTACCCTCCTCTGCAGATGCGAACACATTTTTCAGTGCCTTTAGCCATGGGCGTAGTTCGGCGTCTGAGTGAGAGCTCG
The DNA here is from genome assembly GCA_009870155.1 of Pseudobourletiella spinata. NCBI lineage: Eukaryota > Metazoa > Arthropoda > Collembola > Symphypleona > Bourletiellidae > Pseudobourletiella > Pseudobourletiella spinata. The sequence goes on along the minus strand of WJFA01001542.1, from coordinate 18,526 downwards.
GAAAGTAGCCGCAAAATCGCACCGAGCTGGCGTGAGTGGAAAAAAGCGTGTAAAACCATTATTTATGCCACGGCCACGTACCTCCTTAGCCTGCAGGAGGATGAGGTGGAGGCGGAGTTGGCCCGTCAAGTCTTTCGTTTCTGGATCAAACACGCTTCCGACGACAAGGAGACGCGGAAGAAAGTTCGTGAGGAAATCCGACCTGTGACCGAAGTCTTGAACAAAATTAATAGCATTAATACTCAGTTCATCTACACTCTTGGTGACGTCCTATATGAAGATGTAAGTCTTTTAATTCCCAATTAATTCTGCTAATGATGATAGATTCAAATAATTTATTTAATTTTTTTATTAATTATTATTTGTATAAATACTAACCATTGATAAATTGATAATTTATTACTTTGTATTAATTTAATGCTGATGAAACTAAATTCTCATTTACATTCTCTAAATTTCCCCACAGTACCCGACACTACCGAATGCAATTCAAAACATGATCGAGCTCTACATCCGTGCAATGCTACAAGACATCAACTTTATAGCCAAAGTTCAAGTCACAGACGATCAGTCGGACCGTAAGCAGGTCCTAGAGCGGCGCCTCGCCGAGCGCTACCTCCGCATCGCCCAAGTCTTCGCCCACGATCCCGCCCTCTCCTGGGAGTTTACCCTGACCGCTTTTTCCCTTAGCCCATCCGAAGAGCTCTTTCAAAAACTGTTCCCGCCGGAACCAACAACCGCCGCACCTGCCGAACCCACAAGTCAGCCATTTCAACTCTCCCAAGCCCTCCAGGAGGACCTCTCGAACGTCATGAAGAATCCTCGGCGGACGAATCTGATTTGGGAAAAGGATAAGGCCGAGTTGGAGAAGCTCTGCCGGAAACATCTGGAGACCGGGGGGCCCAAAATAAAGAGCAAAGAAGATCTCGTTCATCTCCACATAGACTACGACAACATTCAATACCCCGCCCGGCCACAACCCACTGGGGACGAAGAAGAGGAATTGGACACGGGTTTCGAAAAGGGATACGAGCCAGACTATATCAAGCGCCAGCTCCCGCGCCACCTTCGAAGATACCCTCAGAAACGGGGGATTATCGTCAAGAAAGCCCTTCCAAGGGGACGCCCCAAGAGCACCACCTTCCCGAAAATTCGCAAACCACTCATCAAGTTCCAGAAGATGCTTCCAACTCTGAGCAAGGAACCTCCCCGTGTGGGCCCGCATGCTAAACGGAAAATACAATCACTCCCGCCCTCACGTGGACCCAAACGGAAGCCTCATACCCTGAACTATCCCAAGGTGGAATTGAATCTTGGTTCGTTCCTCCATCCCGAAGGAAATCATCCGACTCCCTATCCGCCATTGTTGGAACCCGTTTCTGTCCATCCGACAGTCCGGCTCAGCCAATCCTCTGCCATCGTGGCAACTGAGCAGCGTGACGTGGACATGTCCAAGGTCACCGGTCCCAAATTCAACGAAGGTCGCCTCTTCTGGGACTCTCCAGTCAAGTTCGACTTTGATGACTCCCAGCACCTCACGGAATTTGGCCAGCTGATCCTCAATCACCTCCCGAAGAACCTCCCGCTGCCCACTACGGAGCCGATCGTCCTCCTGGACAAACTCGTCCCAGATGAGGTCATCGGAGATGCTGCCATGAGTCACGGGCTCGACCTTGTCATTTCCGTCATGAAGGAGAGCGTCAAGTCAATCGCTTGCGCCTGCGCCAATCCCATCCTATCCCCTACAATGCAGAGCACTTTGGAAAGGATCGGAAGTGGCGTCCCCCCAGCGGGCATACCCAAGGAAATCATCCCACAAATCATCTCCGAAGTCTGTAGTCAACAACAACAACAACAACAACAGTCTGAGTTGAAGGAGGGGATTCAGGATCGACCACTCAAGCTCGCTCCTGCACCCAAACTACGACGTCTCATCGGCCCCAAACGACTCACCCAGCAGCGCTCCGCTCAAAAGTTCCTCCAAGAAACCAGTCGGAACTTGAAAGAGAACATCATTTTCAAAGGTCAAGCTCTGGGGTTGGAGATTGTCGAGGGTAAAATTGCTCGGGCTCGCCCTCTGGACCCTTTGGAAACGCAATCCTTCCAGGCTGTTGTGGCCAATACGAGTTGCTGTGATCAGGATCGAACTCTGATCCCAGTACATCCCAACACTGGGATCTCGGATGTGAGGATTCACAAATTTGAAGATATCATCATTGCCCAGGCCAGTAGGAACATCATGGCGGCCAGAAATCAAGCAGACTTGGCCCCGTCAGACAACCCTTGCCGGGAACTCGTACCTTATCAAGGGCCCAACATGACGGCGCACGACCGAACCGAACCGGATGAACTCATTTACAAGATTGTCAATCTCGTATATGGTGACGCCGTGGATACCATGGCGGATCCGGCCGTTACGAACGAGTCCGAGTTGGAATCCGAGTCCGAGTCCGAATCCGAATTACTCCGATGCACACCCGTGGACAAACCATTCGAATCCCCGAGTAGTTCTCCCGTTCACTCCCACAGTAGCTGTGATGCATCTACCCCAGTCAACTCTCCTGGGCTGGATACCGTAGAACCAAGAACAGGGCCCGATGTACCACCACTCGCTACCCCAAAGTCACCCTCGCAGCCGCACCACGAAGAGCCATTCGCCGCAGCGCCCATAACTTCCAATGCACCAGCGCGCCCTCTATCACGCTCCAAGTCAACGTCGCTGCCAGTATCCGAAAGTGAGGAATGGCTCCCCGATTCCAAGTCTGTTCCAACGTTGGAAAATGAGGAAGGTGGCGGCCCGCCCGGTGGTACAGATTCTCAGTCGCTTCTAACATCTGACAATGACGAAACCTGGCTACCCGAAATGGAGTCGAAATCCCTTCCAGCATCGGAAAATGAGGAATGGATCCCCGAAACCAAATCCAAACGGAAACCCAGCAGAAGTCATCGCGCTTCCCAAATATCCCGGCAGAGATCCAAGAGTGCTACCCAAAGACCCAAAAACCTACAATGCGGTCGGAAGGGTCGAACCAAAAAGACCATTCCCGCTCCAGAAATCATTGATTCACTTGACAGCACTGTGGAGAACCCAGAAGGCCCGCCCGATGTCGCTCCACCCGCGCCAGACGCCAGTCTGTGTCAAGATAGCACCAAAGATAACCTTGAGTGCCCACTCGATACGCCTCAATCCGCGCCTCCTCCTCCATCAAAACGCGAACCGCCGAAACCGGACTTGGAAACCCTGGAAAATCATTCCAAGTATGTGGAAGGTGAGCTCTATTTGGACAGTGCGACTGGGCTGTTCCAACCCGTGGACGCCGATGACGCTCTGGGTTTTCAAAGCGCCGAATTCGAAGGGGCCAATAATTGGGATCGGAGCGGCTGGGACGACCCTATGGAACAAGCCCCGGACATTCAGCTGCCCGAAGTCAGTTGGAATCCAGACTGGAGTTTCAAACCGGCCGGCACATCCAAGGGTGCGGAATCCGCCGCCGACAAACCGACTTCATCGGTGCCGCTCAGAACTGGGGCTGACAACCCGACTCCAGCGGTGCCGCTCAGAACTGACGATGATGACACCGAGACTCAGGCGGTGCCGAAGAAAGCTGACGGTGACATCCGGACTCGAGCGAGACCTCCCAAAACTGCCGGCGATGAGACTCGGACACGCGAAGCAGAGAACCTTGCGCGGGCCTCTGATGAGATCCGAAGGCTCGTGGATAAGAAAAAACTGGTGATCCGCCTGGTGCGGTTGCCGGAACCTCTTGCCCGCCTCCAACAAACTTCCCGCCCAACCAGCGGCTCCGAGTCAACCTCTTCCTCGGTCATATCCGGTCATTCCAGGCCGGTTCGGAACCGGGCTCGAACCAACTCCAAGGATGAACCTCGCCGCCCCGGACCAAAACGAAGGAAGGCCCCACCGGCGCGCGCTTCAAAAACTTCTACAATTTCTCCCGTAGCTGAACGGCGATCAACCCGAACTCCGTCGGCGAGGAAGAAATCCCTCAGTTTGGATGATTACGTGGGAGTTGGGAAGAAGAAGTCTGTGATGACGACGCGCCGGAGGGGGGCCTCCTCCAGCAGACAACTTCGGGGACCGAAGAGTAAGCGCGCCAAAGCCCAGTCCGATTCCGATACGACAGAATCCGGCGGGACTATCCAACTGTCCGACTCCGAACCTGAGCTTCCGGAATCTCCGCAGGTTTTGGGGCAGTGTGAACTTGTTGGTTTGAATCAATCTTCAACAGCGGATCCACTCACTCCAGAAGAGCCGTCCGCATCCCCTCAAGCTCTTGAAGAAGAATCCGACAAAGTAATTTTATTAACTCCGGCTGAATCGGGAGCATCTGGTGCGGGGCTATTTGACGACCAGTCAACAACACCTGTGGGACCCAACTTGGAAGTCAGCGATGACTCGTCCGAAAAAACCGCAGCCGTGGTGAACAGCGGGAATTGGAAGAATTTTGAAATCCATCCGAACGAAGACATGGGGGATACGGATAGTAACGACCCCTTCGGAGTACCTGAAGAAGATCCACTCAACGCTCCGGATGCTGTTCTTCCCGACCTCAATGACGACTCCAAGGGTTCCCTCGTAATAGCTGACAAGGATATCTGCTTTGCGGGTGTGATAGTAGAAGGTACGGAATATGTTGAGGTTGCCGTAGGACTCAGAATGGATTCTCAAGGGTCCTCTGAGCCTACGATTGAAGAAGTTGATCTCACACTGGATGAGTCTGAATTGTCGCTGGAGGGTCTGCCTGTTCAAATTAATCAACCATCATCATCAGCGTCCCCGGATCCCCTCGAGTCCAAACCTGGTGAGGATTTACTCATCGATTCGGATCGTCGAAGAAGCGAGATTTCGGAAGGAACTGATCCCAAGTCTTCACATCGTCCCAGTTTTGGCCGCGAGTCATTTCAAGCCGAAAGTTCTATCGGAACTTCTGGAGGGGAATCTGCCAATGAGACGGACGCTATTTTATCGGAATCCCCAGAAGTTACTTCCATTGTCTCAGAGACGTCCTTTGCCGGGACGGAAGAGTTCCGATGCACGGAATCCGAACGTCCAGAATGTTCCCTAAATCAACCGGACATCCCGACTGACTCTTCAAGGGAAGGCCATTTTTTAGACTGTGATTCCAGAGTGCTGGAAATTCCCCAGGCACTTTCCCAGTGCGACTCCACGGTCCGAAGTAACATGGAAAATACGGATCCGGTCATCTCGATTGCTCACAATGGGATCGATGTATCGGGAGAGGTCGTGGAAAACCGGGCAGAGTCCCCCCTTGAGAATCCAGTGGGAAATCCGGCAGTTTCTGGACCAGTTTCTGATCAACCTGAGCAAATTATAGTGTCGGATGATGGCGGATCCGTCGATCGGAATGATGTGGTGGACATGGAAAGCGCGGGGGATTCAAATCCGACTGACCCACTTCACGGTCTTGAAACCAACTCTCCGGGTAGTATGAGCCTATCAGATGTTTCCAACGGGACCGAAGTGGTAAGTGTAACTGTGGAGCTGCCTCAAGATCATCCAAGTGGTGGCCATGTTGAGGTATCTGAACCGGTGGACGAGGATCATATCCAATCCCGTGTCGAGATTTCAACTGCTGTAGGCCAAGATGATTATGCGCCGCCGGCTCAGCCAATGAGGAGTGACTCCGTTCTCAGTATGGAATGTGAAGACAGTGTGGTCACGGCTTCGAACGAAGAAGCTTCAGAACTGGATGCGGGACCTGGTGAGGGTCAAGTGGTAGTGGCGGTGTCAAGCAAACTTTCGAAATCACAACTGGAAGCCTCAAATGAAGATTCTACGGGAGATAATCGAGTCAGGTCTGTAGCGTTACCAGCGCCGGAGGAATTTCCCGCGGTAGCTACCACCATAGCTCACAAAATGAGGCAATACAAAATTGTGGATTTTAGTATCGAACTGGAGCGAGTGGATGGTTACTATGATGCCACTCCCCGCCGAGTTTTAACTTCTCACAGCGAATCAGAGGATCCTGTGTCGGACACGGAGCTTGAAAATGGGGTGCCATCAACTTCCTCGTGCAGATCACGCTCATCGAGTCCGCCCGAAAGTCTGTGTGAGAGGACAACGGAGGAATCTTTGATGGACAGCACTGAAGAATGTAGCTTACAGAAGACGTCAAACTTGCTGTCGCAACATTCCAGCTTACCTGAGAAGACCACTGGAGCAAATCGGGTATGTTGTTTAGTAAGGAAAAGTTACCCACATTCTATTATATCAAATCGAATTTTAATCAATATTAATTAATTTAGAAAAATGATCATGAATTATAGCATAAAGTAATATTATTATATAAATTAGTAATTAACAAAAATTAATTATGGTTTTTGTTTGTTTGTAGAATTTGTTCCCAGATAGCGTAGTCACCACTTCAAACAGCACTGAGAACCTGACACTTCCGGATGACCAGGCGTCACCTCATAATGGCGGGACGGCTAGTAATAACGACTGTGGCAGTGGGACAAGTATTTCCGCCGCTGATAAACTTTCCCCGATTTCAACCGGTTTAAAATCCCCGCCAGTGGCAAGTACGAAGAGTGGAACTCATGCTGAGCTCGTTCCAACTCCCACTGACTTGAAGTCATCATCACAAATGAAAAGTCTAGTCGAGATTTCAAAATGTGCAATCCAGGCTCACATGGATTCTACTTCCACCGGGGGGAAATCACCAACAGTACAAAATTCAGCTATAAATCCAAAATATCCAAGTCCGACTCAGCCCTGTCCCGACTTTTCCGATGGCTCCAAGTCACCTTCAGTGGAATCTCAAGTGGTCGACCACATCCGCCTCACAGTCAGAACTCCAAAAATGATTTCCGACAGCTCGAAATGGCCCGAAGGAAATTCTCCACCGCCGCTTAGCATTCTCCACGACGGGTCTAGTAGGGGGGAAATGGTTCAAGTGATAAGCACGTGCAATAGTGAAGCTCCTTTTAGAAAGTTCACTGCTCTTCCAGTACAGCCGACGGAGCTGGTAAAAGTCCCCCAGTTTTCCCCCAACTCGGACCCGATCCCGCCGGATGTGGCGTTGACAACTGTGTGGGAAGTGACAGTGAAATCGGAACTACCCGTGAGGTCTCCTCTTCAATCAGCAAAGACTTACTCAGTCACGGTTCCACCTTCTGCTTTTTCTAGGCAATCGGAAATCCTTCCGTTGGTGGACAGTCCTCCCAATCCAGTACCAAGGCTGAACGGTGTACCCTTGGGCAAAGATGAAAAAGTGGAAGAGTCCGACCATTTGTTACCATTTCCATTCGTCGACGGGGAAACTGTAAATTCTGAAGGTGGACCTCTGGTAGATCCTGGGGCTGAACCCTTCCATGCCAACGGAAATGTGAGCCCTGTGCTCATAGGGCTTTTGGATAAGGTCATGGACAGTGCGAATCATTTGGAACACCGGTGCATCCCCAACTCCCCTATTTCAGTGGACACGACTTCGGAGAACTCACTGGACGCGGAGGTGCGGCACATCATGGAGCCCCTTGGGCATGAGAAGCCTAAGGGGAGATCCCGTAGGCGAAAACGGAGGGTACAAGCCAGCCTCTCACCCGACATTACGAACCTGGCGGGGCGAAAGGTGAGAAAATCCGCCGCCTCTTACACCCTGCGCCAGCGGGACCTCCTAACACAACCGTCCAAGTATTCCAAGGCTATTTTCGAAGTTCCAACGCTATCCCCGTCCCTTTCCATTAGCCCGTCCACCACCACCACTATGATTACTGCGGGCCCGGGGAGTGAGACTGGGAAAAAAACTCGGACTAGTGCTGCTTCTGTGAGGAAACGCGGGCGATCTCAGCAGAGCACAGACTCTCTCCCAGTCCTCACCCCGCATCACGAAGGGAGTGAAGTCCCATGGAACGAGCCAACGGATCCAATGGTGGCGGCTCCACATCGACAAAATAATAATATTACCAAGGTGAAGAAGCATCGGGGACACCGCCGGAGTCAACCGAATGAAGACTTGGAAGAACCAAAGTCTTTACCCGTACTCTCACCGCATAAGGAAGGAGCGGATGGTGCCGGTGGTATTTGGGATACGCTCAGTCAAGATGTTGAACAGATTCCATTAGCTGGCGGCAGTGAGCCGGAAGTATTTGTTAAGGTTCCGAAGAGACCAAAGGGAAAATTTGGCAAGCGTCGGCGCAAGTCTTTCGCTACGAAATCAGGAGGCTCAACTTTTTTGGAGGGAAATTTGAAATTGCTCAACTGTGATGGATCCAGAGATGGTGAGTGTGGAGGAGAAAAAGTGGGGCTAGAAATTATTCAGAAGAACTAATTTTGTGAGATTTTGAAATTTGGTCATTTTACTTTTCAAGATTTGCCCGGGAAAGTGATTGATGCCGTGAAAAAACCGAGAGGGCGACCCCGCTCCAAGTCAGCTCCTTCAAAATCGAAGAAGAAATTGATGAAGGTAGACGAATCCCAGGGGGAAGTAGCTATGGGCTCCCCGCTTGATTTTTCTAACCCCATAGTTCGTTCAAACCCTGAAGAAGTAGGGGATCACCTGGCTGACGCGCGGAAAGCTGCGTTAGAACCCTCCGGTATCACAAATGGGGGAGACTTTGAATTAACAACTCTACCAAGTAAGCCGGACGAAACTCGGAAGAAATCGTCGGGTCCGGATCTTGGAACGACCGGTGTCATTGATCTCATTGTTGAAATCCCGATAGCATCTTTAGATGCCAGCGTCCAGAGGCGATTGAAAAAATTAAGCAAGAAACGGAAGGGGAAATCAAATTCGAAGAAAAAACTGGAAAATGTTGAAGACGAAGCACATTCCGAAGTGAGTCAAGTTGAGCTTAACGGAAGGGCGGCGCCATCACCTGAAATCTATAGTGAGTCCAACGGGTTTGAAAACGGGACTTTAGTGCATTCTGGAGCAAGAAATCCGGTGGTTCCTGAAGGAGTGGAAGATGCAGGTTACTTACGACAATTGATTGTCGGAGCCGAGAAGGAACGTGCAGAGATTCATATGTTGGGATTTTCACCTAATTTGGGGGTCCATTCAGCCGTGGTCGTTCCAACGAAACGGTCGTCATCAAAGGGTAATGAAGGCAAGAGTAGTGGTGGGAAACGGAGGAAAAAAGAGAATTTAAGCAGTGATTCCAGTTCCCCGACGGATCTAATAGTGGATGACTCGTCCCTGCCTCCAACCTTGTCCAGTGCTGATGACGATATGGAATCCTTCAACGGGCAGGATCAGAGCCCACCACGGTTGGAGCGTCAAATTTATTTTTAGATTTTTTTGTCTTCTCAGTTTCGACTTATTTTTTCAAGTTTCAAGTAATATTTTGGGAGGTGGAAGGGACGATATAGGTTCTAAAGCAAATGATCTGCTAAAGTTTTAGGTGAGAACCTGGGAGTTGGTAAAAGTTTGGATATTGTTACAGGATTTGTAGGTGAATTTCATATTTTGTCACTTAAGTATCTCATGCTTTCTTCTACTGCTGTAGCGAATAATATAACTGTGGGTATATTAAATGTGTGTGTTTGTAAGGCATCTGTTTTGTTGACCCGTTCATAGTTGTTAAGTATGCTGTGGTGCACAGCAGACACACACACACAGGACGTTATTAACTGGACGTGGGTGGAGTGTTTATCCATATTAACTGGGCTTTGTTACATTATAAATAATAGGAATAATTTTAGAATATGGTTAGAAAGTTTTATACTGAATGAGATGAAAATTATAATGAAAATAAAGCGCCAAGTTCTTCAAAAAATGTGAAAATGAACTCTGTGGGTTCTTTTTATTTGAAGCATGTTGGTGGTGGTTCGGAAAATTTGTAGGGCATTGCACATACTGCAATATGGCATACATTTGTAGATATTATTATAGTTTTTTGAAAGGATTAGTTAACCTTTTTAAAGTTGTACCCCATTTATTTTTTCTAGTTCATTTCATTAATATGATTTTTAATTTAATTTTTTATGTAACAAATAATTAAAAATTCATTTAAATCAAATAAATTTTAGAATAATAATAGAATTTTAGCTTGAGTTTTGGAAATTGTTCATAAACTTAATGGATTGCTTTGCTAATCAGCAAACCAATCCATTAAGTAAGGAATCAGACGCTCAGACTCGTTAATTTATTGCCGGTTTGTAATCATATCATGTTATAGTCTTGTACTCCACGTAGAAAGTATGAAGCGGCGACTGCGTGGCCATTTCAAATGTTCCCACTCATCATTCGGGCCTGCTCATTGGTTGTATCACGTAGTCCTCTGCTGCAGTTTGCTTTGCGCGTGATGAAAGAGTGAATAGTTTTCAACTTGAATTCAGTTATATTTTTCTCGTGTAAAATTTGAGAAAAGAAATTTTGAACAGACCAAAGTTAAAGGAAATCATACTGGGACGCGAAAGGTATTAACTTTGAGATTTTTAAATAATTTAAAGCAATTGATTTGAAGTCGAGTGTAAAACTGAGAAACTGGAGACGAGTTTCGTCAGTGCGGTCGGTCATTTCGGCCTACTAGCACGTTGTCAACGGGAATATTGGAAACCAATAATTCAACGTCCCATGTTCACTCCTTATGGTAACAAAGTCGGATTTTTGCAGATCATAAATTTTATTTCTGTTAAAGCGCATCAACTTTGCGAAATGACGGTCGGGGAGGACGGGAAGGAGGTTGATGCCCCACTGCCGAGATGCTTCTTTGACATTGAAATCGGTGGCCTTCCTGTGGGACGGGTCGTTTTTGAATTATTTTCCAATGTGACGCCGAAAACAGCTGAAAATTTCCGATCTCTTTGCACTGGGGAGAAAGGGATAGGGAAGACGACGGAAAAGCCCATGCACTACAAGGGCTCCGTTTTCCACCGTGTCATCAAAGATTTCATGATCCAAGGAGGTGATTTTTCCAAAGGGAATGGAACGGGAGGGGAATCTATTTACGGTGGAGTCTTTGAAGGTGATTGATGAGTAAACAAATTTGGTTTATAATTTTGAACACTTTCTTATTTCCTTTTTTTGCGTAGTGGAAATGAATTGGAAGGTAATTTTCATTGTTTGGAAATGACGCAGATGAAAACTTTGAGTTGCAACATGACCAACCATTTCTTCTGTCCATGGCAAATCGCGGTCCCGCAACAAATGGGTCTCAGTTTTTCATGTAAGGATATACTTTCATGCTTTAGTTCTAGCCAGAATTCTGTGTTACCTTCCTGTCGCCACGGATTGACCTTTTCCCAAGTTGGGTGATGACGATGATGATGATAATGATGATGGAAGAATATTTGTGTCGCGTATCATTGGAAAACCCGGAGATGTCACATTCATTTTTATTGTATTGTCTTTCTCTATTCCATTCATATTTAGCCTCTTTGAACACATTTCCCGTATTTCAATGATGTTTTGTAACCGAACCTATTTTTATCTCTTCTTGTGTACCATAGACTCACTCAGCCCGCTCCGCACCTGAATGGGTAAGTCATCAAAACATGTTTGATTATTTCCTCAACAGCTCATTTGTGGCTTCATTCTCAGCCGAGCATTTCAGTGCCTTCAGTTTTAATTTCTAATAGTATCTACTCTTGCAACTGTTTTGTAATCTAAAGTACTTCTCTATTCATTTTCAGTATCCACGTCGTTTTTGGACGTGTTGTGCATGGTCAAGCTATTGTGAAGCAGATCGAAGCGCTTCCAGTTGACCGCAAGAGTCGACCACTACAGGATGTGAAAATAGCAAATTGCGGCGAACTGGTTCTTCTTAAGAAAAAGAAGGGTATGGAGTCTCAGTCTCAACAATACGCAAATCACAATGAGTTAAATGAATGAAGGTAATAATATTCGTCGTAATTTTTATTAAATTCCAGAGAAGAAACCCAAGAAGGAGAAGAAGAGGAAACGGGAGAAAGATACAACAAAGGAGAGTGACAAGAGTTCGGGTGAACTCACTGAGAGCTCCGAATCTGAGGCAGAGACGAAAAAGAAACGAAAGGACAAGGACGCGGACGATGCTCCTTCGACGGCGATGTTAGTTTTTTTCACGTCAGAAATGGCTCAGAAGCTCCTGATAGAAACTACGCCTTAAGTTTTTCAGAAATAGTTGTAATTATATCCATAGCTCCTCTCAATTTGTGATTTTACTTTTGATTCTAGTGAAGTTGCACATCCCCTCGCCTCGGAAACTTTAATTAATGCAGATGAGATCCCTCCTGACCCACCGAAACGCTTCCTGAGCAGAATGCCGCAGCAGGACAAGGAGAAGGATAAATCCAACAAGGAAGGAGACAAGGAGGTGAAAAAGGAAAGCCGTGATCGGAGTCGAAGTCGGGACCGCGGCAGGGATAGGGATAGGGACCGAGATCGGAGGGATCGGAATGATGGGCGGGATTGGAGGCGAGATCGGGACCGTGACCGATTCACTCCGCGCTACGGGAGGAACAATAACAGTTTCTCTGCTACGGGTAGGAAGATCAAGGGTCGGGGTCGAGTTGTAAGTTTTTATCCATTTTCCAATGCCACACGAAAAGTCAGAGTGGGTTTACCGACTCATGCATTTATTTCGCTGCAGTGTTACCGAACCCCGTCGAGGAGCCGAAGTCGTTCCAGGAGCAAGACACCACCACATTGGAAAGCGGAATCCCGTAAAGTTATCTCAATGAAAGAATATGAGGTACGTTGCCAATTAGCTCGTAATTGGTAAACGTTTTACTCAAGGATAAAATGAATGCTAATTACTAAGCTAATAAATGTGTTCATCTGATTTCCAGCTGAAGGAAAAACAAAGGAAGGAGCGAGAGGAGGAATTGCGTCGCCGCCAAGAAGAGCGACAGCGCCGTCATGAGGAGCGGGAGAAGGAAAAGGCTGAAGAGTCTTCGAGCAAGGAAGAAGCATTTAATCCGCCGTCAGGTGGAGAAGACACACTTGGAGCATCCCCGATATCGAAATCCTTGATTGAAACTGTTGTGGAGGCATCTAACAATGCCGATGGCGTCGTGTACTACCAGCATTTATACAAGCAAAATCGGGAAACCCGCCGCCCCGAAAAAGGTGACGAGCCAAGTGGAATTTCGTCCGTCAAGTCCATTGAGAAGTCCAGCGAAGACTTGGACTCTATCCCACTCATTCTCCCCGCAGTCAGCGTCCCCTTTTCATTGGCCAGCGAGCCAAGCAGTTCACACAAGCTAGTTGAGGATGAGGAAGAGGAGATGCGCCTCCGCCGGGAACTTCTCAAGAAGAGACTCAAGGACTGGGAAGAGAATAGTTCGGATGAAGAGTCCCGGGCTAAAGACTCGAGATCCGCCAAAACTAAGGAAGTCGTAGTGGAAGCTCCAAGTCGGCGCAAATCCCCTGAGGTAGTAGAGGCTCCAGTCAAGCCTGTTCGAGACTCCCACAGTAGTAACAGGAGTGCTCGTCGGGACACCAGCAAGGAGGATCGTCACCGGCATAATAAAAGTCGGAGTCGGAGTCGAGGTCGTCGCTCCAGGTCCAAGGAACGGCGAAGGTCAAGATCCAAATCTCGTTCCAGGTCCAGAAGGGATCGTGATCGTCGGCGCCGGCGTTCCAGATCGAGCTCAAGCTCTCGGTCCAGATCTAGGAATCGAAGTCGTGACCGTCGTCGCCGGCGTTGAAAACGCCCCTACTGATACATCACTACAATAGACCCTATTATGAATGAATAATGTAATATTCCCTCTTGATCATCTAACTTGCTTATTTTCTTCTCTCAATCTTTTTATTGTTCGTTTTATATATAAATTTAGCACTTCAAAATTTTATTGTCTCTTGTTGTTTAATGTGAACCATCATGGAATAAATAAATGTTGTGTTCAAGTATAACAATCATTGCAAGTTATCATTGAAGAATTTATATTACGCATACTTCTGTGTATATTTCAAATTTTAAAGTTCCCGCGCTGCATAACAGTTATTGGCGGCATGAACAGGATACTGTCATTGAGGTTGATATTATGGCAATTGTCGAACTGGCCTCAACCCAAACAGATGTCCATAAAGCATTACCGCCATATTTTTCTTAGTTATGGCAAATTTCATGGGGAAAAAATGCGAAATTTAACGACTGCATCTAAAGTTTTTGAAGCTCATGAGTAAATATAGGCGATTTGAGTTCTTGAAATTTTGTACCACCCCGGAGCTGATAGCAAGTAGGAAAATTCATTGTTCTCAACTGGAATCGAACGTTTCACACAAATAGCATTTAAAGTACACAGTTGTGCACCAACAATTTTTGATTCTAGCCAGTTTTTTCCTTTGGAGATGCCGGCTGTTCCCAAATATGTCGTTGAGTTAGGGGAAGCCTGAAGCCTGGCTGGGTGTTCTGAGAGAGGACTTTACTGTCGACGGCAGCCGAGCGATGGGGATAGTGAGACGGTTGCGGAGAATCTGTTGAACGGGATGCGGCGTCCCCTAGCCACACTCTGATGAGCCAGTTGAAGAGATCTCGAATATTTTGTTCTGTTTAGGCTCTCTTCTGCACTCTCTACTGCTACACACTCGCTTCCACTATGGTATAAGTATGCGAAGCCCTTTTACCTCATTCTTGAGTTGCATATTCGAAGGAAACTTGTATGCTACTGAAAAATAGAACCGTGCTCTCCTCTGTAGGGTGGATTTATTTTCCTTCGGTTCTTCTCTCTGTTAGTCTCTCTGTTGCTGCTACTACTACTGCTGTCGGCTGAAAGCAGAAGAAGAGCAACAGCAACAACAACGACGACTCTGAGACAGAAGACTCTTTTTAAAAAAAATAACACTGGTGGACTCTAATAAAAGTGAAATTTCAGCTTAATACTTGCTTACCGTCGGAAAATAATCAAACAGAGAGCCGAAAATGGCTGCAAGTGACGACGAGCCGATGCACCTCTACGAAGTGTTTCAAAATTGCTTCAATAAAATTGCCAACAAACAAACAGGTAAGATTTTAAATTTCATTTCTTTCTCAAAACTTACGAATTTTTATAAGCCTGGATAAATTTTCCCCGGGTCGCCCATCTCATTGTGACCACCGTGTCAGAGTCGTCCACCTACTCTCTCTTTGTGATTGTGCCTTCAAAATTGGAGTGAATTTCCAGTGTATTATCTCCCATCGACGCTCTCATGAGCCAGCCAAATATTCAACTAAATAAGTGATGTGTGGGCAGCAATCGTGGATCAAGTTGGATCTAGCCTGGCTAATCCGTGACCCTTGACAGTAGTGTATTTCAAGCTCCGTCCAGCCGCCGGAACAGTGTAGAGCCAAGTGTACATTTCCATTTTCCAGCGCGACGGTCAACAAGTGCCAGAATTTTCACGTTAACCACTGTGGGCAAACGACAGTGAGAAAGTGACGGTGACTACATGCAGTTTCTTCAACCTGAAATTTATATGAAATCAATGTTCAACTTAGTTATGCTAACTGTGGATCACAGAATCCAGAACGAACGAGAGTGACATGCGAACCTTGTGCTGTTCCAAACGATTGCATGTTTTCAGTGGAAACAATGATATGAACAGCCTTTGGCACGGAGGTCACGTTGAGATATATATATATGGCGACCTGTCGAAATTTATTCTTCCGCTCCCCAACTTTCAAATTTTTCTTTGCCATCAACCCGGTGGAAAATCCCAATAATCCAAGTTGTTGTCGATAAAATATCACAAATTTTATGCAGCCACGATGCCATCAACCGTTGCTAATACCTTTACTTTACCACATTGTAGATACACCCCGTCAGATCTCTGCGAAAGCACTAATTAAATTGAATAATGATTTTGCGGGGAAAATTCGAGCCAGTAATATTTTAGACATCAACTACATGACATGAATAGTTTAGCAATGATAATCCTAAGGAAACTCGTTCCCCAGAGGTAACCCAACAATCTTTTGTACAGAAACCACTGGCATAACTAAAATGACTAGTGGCCCATCTTGAAATTTTGAATCTTTTTGAGAATCAATGTTTTTTAAACGTAGAAAATTAAAAGACCTCTCCCAACAACCATCATTTACTTGAGAAATCATTGATATTTTCATTTCATTTTCTCACACACACACACACACACACACACATCTCCGTTCAGAACCAATTTGAAGAACAAATATAAATATAGTAGCAATATACCAATATTTAACTACGCTTGTAATACATTTGATCAAACTATAAAGTCCCTGATAATCTCGAGTACTCTAATCAATGTTCTGACTGACTCATTTTCCCATTGTCGCCGCGCCATAATGATAGCTTGACACAGTTTTCACCACATATCTCCGCCCGACGGCATCCCTCCATATTTTCCAATCACCCACACATCATTGGAGAACATTGATTGTGACACTACTGGAATTGTTTTCGTAACTGCCGTTATAAGCCGCACATATCCCTTGCATGGGATTTAATGCCGAGTTTTATACAGCAAAAATCGCCCAGCATATCGTCTGCCGGCGAAAATCCCTTTTTAAAATTACCAAATCCTTTTCCATGAAAATATTAAAGATATTTACCCCGCAACGTGATGCTCGACTGACCGTGTAATAGGAGAATTATCACGTGCGGATGAATTCAAATCATAATAATTTAATGTCTGTGAAGGCTCTTGTCACCCTCTCGTCCACCACACCGCGAGCAGTTTCCCTTGCTAATCAAACGGGCCTCTGTTGAGTCTGCATATAATAAACAAGGAGCTGAAAAGCGGGCAGTGGTCCTTCTTGTAGTAGCAGTAGTAGTGTTTTCACAACTCACACACACACACACATACACGAGACACAAGGGACTTTCTCGGTTCTAAATCCCATCCGAGTTTCACGCTAGATTGACTCCGTTTCATCATCGTGGGCGAACATATATTATACGTTATAAATGTGTGAGTCTGGACGCATGCATGTGTGAGTGTGTGTGTGTGTATGTAACATTATGAAAACTTGTTATTGATTTAGCGGAAAAGTCCCTCGTATCAGGCTCAGTACACTGGTGTGGACAACAATGGAATGGTCTCCTACCCTACAAATTACCCCGTGGAAGAGGCCTTTAGTCCCGACTCCCCGTTTTTCCCGTTCGGCGGACGCCGGATCGGAGCGCCGTCACAAGTACCCATAAATAATAAACGGAAAAAAGAGGTAAGTTCCCTTCATCCCTCATCCAACAATTCCCCTATTTTCTACTGTTTCAACTTTATAGCCAATAATATATGATAAATTTCCTCGCTCAATCCTCCCAAATACACAATAGATAGATTTGTCCAACGAACACACATACACACACACAACTCTGCAAGTTGCCACTGATACTTAGCGGGCTACGGTACAGCAATAGTAGTAGTGACTGGGTGACTCAAGGTGGTGAAAATTGACACAAGTTTACCCCTACTGTTTATGTGAGACAAAGGAGACTAATTTTCAAAATGGTTTCCGAAGCTCTCCAGTTTCCGCCAGGGATAGGGATATATTGTTCCCCTTCCCAGAAGTCAATCCCAGTGCCCACAATAGCCTGCTGTATTGTTACACGTCCGAATAGGCCAGCCAGAGGAATTTTCATCTCCGCCATTTATCAAGAAGAGAGAGAGAGAGAGAGAGAGAGAGAGGAGCAAGTAGGAACAAGGGGAGGGAATGAACAAAAACAGATGAAAACAAAAAAGAAATAGGGAGGAAATTGGTATAATTACTGGCTTCCCTGAACATCTCAATAATATAATGAGACCTTTTGCACAACTTCCCGCAATATATAATCAAGAAAAAGTCCTGTAAACTTTGTCTTTTTTCCCCCGCAAATAATATTGGAGGAGTTCTGGGGAAACGTTTTAAAGGGAAAAAACAACGGCGAGGGCGTCACTTTATCATTTAGTCCGAACAACCACGGTTTGACATCACTATATGTTGACAGTGAGACTTTTGAGGGAGTTGACTTGAGTTTCTGACTCAGAGCAAATGTAGGAAGTTCCTCCCGGATAGTTTACAGTGCATGTTATGTAGAGCTTAAGGTACAGCCATCATCGGTCGTACACACACATTGAGGAAGAAGAAGGATCGGCTGGAGCCGTGAACGTGACAAGTCATGAGTAAATTAGGGTCTAAATGGTAAACTTGTCGTCTTGTCCTGTTCCGCATATCTAAGCTTTACTTCCTCCTTAAAGAATTCACGTGGAAAGAGCAGGAGGAGGAGGAGGATGAGGACGACGACAGGGCGAGTGATGAGAATGAGTTGGATTTCTTGTGCAAATAGCCCTATATCTTCCCTCACCCTTAAAACTCCTTGTATGCGTGTGTGTGTGTTTGCCTGTGTGTATTACAACGACGCGGAGTTGGAACAAACAATTGGGAAGCTCATATAATAATATTATCAACTCACTCACGTCATCATCCCCATCTCTCTGTGTTCCCCCGACCAGACGCCTTTCTCGCTCTCCTCCTCAACAACTCTCTGTGACAAATTGAGATTCTTAATTAGCATAAGATTGTCCTCCTCACTCAAAGTGACTCTACTACTTTGAGATCCACTCCATGATATGATGATAACTTGTGTGTGCGTCTGTTTGTGTTCATCCCGAGCTCCCCA
>WJFA01001541.1:0-20703 GCA_009870155.1 Pseudobourletiella spinata | reverse complement strand
CCTTTTAGCAACCACCACTACCGTGCGAACCATGGCGGTTCCTCCCGCACGGTACCCAAACCCATCAGGATGTAGTCCCATAGCCTCGGCATCCAGAGGGATAATAGTTGTAATCAGAGTCATGGTTACAAGTACATGGAAATATTTTCCCCATCAAAATGGATTAGCTCTGGCTGGCTGGGTGGAAAAGTCAAGTGAATTTTATTTATGATTACTACACATAGATATACATATACGCGTAAGATCAGCATCATCCCTCTGTATGAGCGCACGCCACTATGGGAAATGCGAGGGGTTAGGAGAGCGCCGTAGTAGGTACACACACACACACACACATGGTTGAACCATACGAAATTCCATTTGCCTGGGTACAATATGTGTGACTTTTTTAGTATGCAGTGGGCCTATTTGGCCCTTCCACACCGGGCCCTTGCCCGCTCAATTCTCGTACAGAGGAGGGAAATATTGGTTAAGTCAACTCCCATGCATACGGGCCTCCCCACTTGATATGACTTCAAAACGACATTATAATAATAACAGTGATAATGAACGCCGTAGCGCGCCCTTTTTGAATGCACTTGCCCAACCGTACACAGGGAAATGCATACTCGCTCTTGACTCCAGCTCAAGTGCGAGATCATGGGAGAGGTCCGTATCCCACGCGTATCCCATGATGACGATTTGTATGTGTATATGTGTGTGAATAATGCGGTGAAGGGGAAAAGTTATGACCCATCCGAAAGAGCATAGACGAGTTGATACAACTCCAACAATCCCCCCAATGACCAATTTAACAAACACAAAAGTAGCATAGCAAATCATTCCCTCTCCAGTAAATGTTCCATTATGAGCAACACATCATCGGCTCCTCAACGAGAGACAGAGAGAGAGAGAGAGAGTCCTTCCCATGGGCATCGGCCTCACTTGACCTACGCCAGCCGTAGGTAGAGAGGGCCAAGGTTTTTGACTGCACATGAAATGCACCGTACTGCACCGCTACTGCGGCTGTCCCGAGGAACTAAGGACAACTATCACTGTCCACTCTCTAAGGAGTTCTACTACTACACCTACTACTACGGAGTGCCCGACTAGTCTGTAATGCGTCTGCCTAGAAGTTTAGTCCTTCCATGGCTCTTGTGAGCAGTGTGTAATGTAGTATGGTAGGGAATGATGATGATGGTGAGGGGTAGACGGAGTCGGCGGAGGCCGGAATTCCCAATGTGGCATAAGCAATCCCCTCTATGAGCCTCTTCCACAAAGTTTACAGGAGCAACTCTTTGTTCCTGCTCCACTTAGTCCTGGTTTTACGGCTCCCTTTTTAGCTGCACCGCCGTCGCCACCGCCGTTTCTCCCCTTTGCCGAACCCACTGCGATCTGTTGTCAGATGGGAAAACTTTAACGGGCTCCACGGAACCGGCCGAAAGTCATATCCCAGTAAAATCCCAGGTCCAATCCCACGCTCTCACTACCTCTTCATGTTTGCCTCCCAGTTCGAAGTTTCCCGTTGTACAGAGCGCGGGCAGTGATTGTTTAGCGTGTTCAATACGTTGCGTTCTCCGGTCAAATGTAATTTTAGTATGCGCACTGAGCAATTTTGTAGTAACCGAGAAGTTTTGTGCATCACGGCATTCGACTTCCGCCCTCTCTACGATCCCCCCCACCGAGTAACTAACATTAACATTCGGAGCCGCACTTCAGCACTTTTCTGGCGGGAAATACGAAATATTTTGTAGTGCTAAGGCGAATCGGCCATAACTCACTAGCGCATTAACCGAATAGTGTCATTTTTGTTTTACAAGATGGAGAAATTAAAGATAGATTCAGAATTAAAGAAAGATAGAGAATTAAATTCTCTCGGACGCGTAAGGATTCGTAAATACTGGAATAGTTTTTCTCAATGCCAAAACAAAGTTCGGTAAATGTAAAACTTTTTTCAAGGAATTTCTTCAAACTAATCAAACTTGGCAACTTTCTATTCAAATTTTGAGAAATATACCAAAGTATCCTGAAAAGGTTTCCTAGACATTTTAATTTTCTATCTTCTGCAACAAAAATTACTCGAATTGATCCGCGTGTTCCTGAGTTATGCCCGTTTCGCCATGGGATCACAAAAACGCTCGTAATTATGACTATGATGGACCCTGGGAAGATTGAGTGTGAGGATCATATGCTGGGCGGAAGTCGTAAATCGAATGCCAAGACCCACAAACCTTTCCGAGTCGCTATGAAATAGCGCACTACATTTTTCAGCATAATTTAATAAAATTTTGAACCAGTGAAAGCATGTTACTCTACTCACTAACGTTACTCACTTCCTTTAGATACGACTTGATTACATGTTAGAATACTCCGAGAATAAGTCTGGAAAGTAGCGTAATCTTACCAGGCTTGCGTAACTATTGTTATTGTATGTTTTGGCGGTAATACATGTGACTGATTGATTACCAAACATTCATATAAACTGACAGAGTTTTACTATTCAATCGGTCCAATAATAGGTAAGTCTGCATTCCGCATCCCTCTCTCTATCAGAATTTCAAAAATAACAGATAAAAACTTCCAGAATTTTTAATACAAAGCCTTGGTTTAGGAAAATTAACAGGGGTTTAATTAGGACTTGGTTCAGAAGTTCAGTTTCACAGACTTCAGTGAAAATTGTTGTTTTTCCATGTAAATACCGTCATAATCCTGGTGGAGGATCCTACTGACAGCGAGGGCTAACTAATTTAAAAATCATACAAGCACCAGATTTGTGACAATGTCCACGGTTCCTCTGAGTCCAAAACATGCTAGAAAGGGCCGCCGTCCAAACTTGGTTCGCTTCGACTGGCTTTTGGTCGGGATAGTGGCATATGCCCCTGACGATCAAAAGCCAGGAGCCCATATGCCACGAGCCTCACCCCCGCACAGACTCGTGGTAATAAATCACTAAAAATCGTGCCATGATTTGAAAATCAGTCATGTTTAAAAGACTCATCAAATCCCCACCCCGTATTTGTTCCCCCTACGGAGCGGAGTCGCTCACCCAGTCATTTATTTTAACTTCTCTACTGTCAAAGCTCGTTGCAGCAATCGGCTCAATTCCGTCCCATCTCCATACGTGCATAACCTCCAGGCTGATGATGATAGTAGGAAAGTACGACCTCTGATGAGCGCCGGGATGACAGCTCTTTGAAATTCTTAGCTCCACGCCATCCACCCATTATTACCAATTCTCCAAGAAGAAGCCAATACAAATATGAGGGAGGGCTGATGGCAGTGGTGGTGAAGTATGGCTTTGGATCCCAAATTTTATGTATGAGTCAGAGAGAGGTGAGCGATTGGAGGAATACAGAGGGCTGACTGAGCGACACTTGTAAGTGACACTAATAAGTATTCATGGGGGCTGCTCTCCATCGTTTACACCTAAAATTGCTCTTTTGTGGTCAGACGTGGCCGTAGCTACAGCGAGTCAATCCCGGCCCACCTACCACATACATTACTACTGCTACTGCATGTACTACTGCATCCCGATCCCCCGTCTGTAGCCCACACACACACACACAATATTTCCCACTCCTGCATCATCTCACCCTTCATAAACCCATGCATCCACCTTCATCCCTCCCAACATACATTTGGTCTCTCAGCCAATTAAAATGTACATTATTTCAAACTATACAAGTTCCGCTGGTTCCCTCCAAGATTTCCCCGTGTAATCTTCCAGAACCTCCTAATATATACTGGATTCCGTATTGCAAAGACTTCATATCGTGCCTCCATCCAATAATGAAGCATTCGGCATGGGTCTTTTAATTGGACTATAATCCCATCATCTTCATCGTCATCATCATCTGTAATATATGATATTGAAGGACGACGCGGAGAGATGAAGCGATTGGGGTGGTGGGCGGATAGAGCAGACGACGAGTGCATTGGATACAAGGAAGTGAATCCTCCCCTATTTCATTACCGTACTCCGCTCAACTGATAACCATGATTAATATATTAACAGTGCATCACATCCCCGTTATTCCAATCCATACAGACGAACCATCCATATAGAACCATAATCCATTCCCAGATGGAGTCCGGAATGGGTAGTGAGGAAGACAGGATTAATTTTTTAACAGATATAATGAATATAAGAGATTCCAGCTGAAAAGATAGCCCCGTCCATGGAAGGTGGATCATGGCGTGCATCTCTGATGACAAGAATGATAAGAATGTATCACAAATTATGAGGAGATTGAGGGATACAGTCTGGGTAGACGAACTCACATGCACGCACTCACACAAACACACACACACACACGCTTTTATCGAATGGATCAGGAGTGGGCTCGAACCGGGGCAAGTGGAGTAGCAATCTATTATGCGTGCGAGTGTGCGTGTATGTGTGTGTCCGGATGACAGAGCTTCCCCCATCAACTAGTTGGCTACAGAAACGCAAGCACACACACCCGCTCTTGTACACTAACTGCTCTTTATTCAATTTCAGCTCATTTTAGTCTTGGTTTTGTTGTGTGTAAGGGATTTGCTGGTGCACCAATTGATACTTTAATAGGATGGGAGGTCTAGGTCTTGACAGGCCGCGTGTCACACAAGTTTTACGACCTTCCATTGCAAATTTATGAAAGACAACGAGTCGAATTGAGTTGGAGACACGGGCAGTTCTAAATCTTTTCGTCCCTCTTTATAAGACGTACGAGGGTTACATATGTGCTCGATGTACCATTACTTTGTTCCCTCCCTTTTGCGCCGCCGTTCGCCTCCGCAACACCACATAGGGCAGGACGGCTGCCGCCGTTCGTTCCACACATTCATATGTATATATATATTTATACACACAGACCCTTCCCGACTCAGCCGTCGTCTCCATTACGTCCCGGCTGGAAAACATTAAATTAATGCGGATCGTTTGCTCCTCTTATGATAGAGCCCCCACATGATGTCACTCATTCATTATTTGTCGGGAAAACTATTATTTAAGGATGCACCCTCAAAAAATTCCGTATTCATTCCTCTCCTCCTCCAACAACATTCACTGGATTTTCATGGCCAACTTTTCCCTCCATCTTCGCCCACAATTACTGACAATACGGAGAATATTTTTTTACTACTTTTGCCCCCTCCAAACTACTCACTCACCCTCCCACCAGCAATAGTCTCTGCATCACCATATACGCTCTATCCTTCTATAGAATGAGATTGTTAGCCGTCCTAGCCGCCCGGTAGAAGGAGAATATATCGGATGGAGCAGGTCCGTCAGCAAATTTTCCTCCTCAGTGAGCATTGGCTCCCTCACACACTACTATCGAATGCAGCGGAGTCGATCCGGAGTGAATATTACTACTGCTACTATTATGATTACTACAACTGCTACCACCACCACCAAGGATCCTTCTTCCACACCACATGGCCGCCGCCATCACCATTTGGGAATTCGTCCGAGCCGAAAGTCATAATTCTCAGTTTTGCTCCCGAGGTAATTTACCGTACGGCATGGTGAGTTGGTTGGGTTAAGACGACGGTGAATCAATTTGGCGTGATAAAGGAGCCGGCACCCCGAGAGCCTCTTCCCTTTTCGCCGTCCGCACAAAACCCCTTGCTCACTATGGAATTTCGCCGTGGCACAATAACCGCCACTGCCATGGCAAACACCCTGGAAGTATCCACGTATGCACTGTCCGCACCGGGGTGGAAGCTTATAGGTGGAATAGTGGGCGAACGTGTGTACAACTCCTACGGTTGCCTTTCTTGGACCGTCGTCCGCCTGCCTCAGCCCATATGGATACTCCTAGTAGCCCTCTCCCACCACTTAATTATATAACATCAACCTACCACCCAAACAGCACATATACCCCAACAACACCTACAGAATGCTCCTCCACACACACACACACACACACACACACACACACACACACACACACTTACGAACCATACGAGCTACATGAGGGACACAGAGATAGTGTGTTGTGGAATACGGAGGATGACTACTATGGGAATATATGTACAGGAGAGGGTAATAGTTAGTAGTTATGGTAGCTACTGATAACGTAACAGTACCCTCCGAGAGAGAGAGAGAGAGAGAGCATGAGTAGTAGTAACCACTACTGCTACTATAGTGGCAGAGGAACGGAGCCTCCACTCCCTGCCACCACCACTGTGTATATAAGTTGGTATGAAAAAGTAAAGTTAAAGTAAAATGTGTGTGCGATAAGAAGCGCATTGTGTCAAGGCGAGTTTGGTTCGTTGAGACTGGGACTGGTGAGCGGAAGTGCTGACGTGAGCCCATTCCCGTCCGGAAGCGAGCCATGCGATGAGATGCGCCCGCCGTCTACTCCCATCCTTTCTCGGCCTATCATTCCGCAACTAAACTCTCTCCCTGGGCATACATAAGGGTGTAAGGGCCTATACGGGAGGTACATAAACTACACGACCCACAGACAGAACATATCCACCAAGAGTCACACACGCACACGCCTCGTACATATACGCACAACGTCCACACACACAACCATACACACACATACACATACACACAAACACACACAAATACACCCACCCAAAACTACGTTCATATACATACGGAAAAAACTATGAGAAGTGAAAGGAAAGAATTTCTCGCACTTGGAAATGCATTCACTCCCGCACCAACTGTATACACTAACGCTTTACACTTGTCAAATGCTCCTCCATCAGCATAAACCAGGAGCCGTACCACCACTGGACTTTTCAAGTACAGCAGAGTCACTCTCGTCTCCTTCCTATCAGGACGTCCCCACCCTACCCTTCCCTGCAGATAAATCGGAGGAGAAGGAGGAGGATGAAGAGGTGGCGACTTTTTATTTTTGCAAACGGCTTCCCGCGCCATGTCCTCTCCGTCATACTTCTTAACGCAGTCAACATACTCGGGGAGAGTGAGGGTGCGACGAGGGTTGAACCCGCAGCTGCATAATTTGCATTATTAATTGGCCGCCAGGGGATCTTCCAACATGGAGAACAAAGTTGAGCTCCCCCCCCCATCTCTACTTCACGGTTGCCAACTTATTTCTTGAGCCCGAAACTTCAAGACGGTGCTCCTCCAGCCATTCTCGTTTTAGTTCCAAGGGAGGGTGGACACGCTGGAATTATTTCTCATTCACGTACATACATAGCCAGGGAAATTTCCAGAGGATAATGCATACATGCACAGTACTAGTCTCCAGCTAAAATGTAAATCCTACCCCCACCAAGAATGTTCTCCAGCTCCCTCGAACAACGTGGTAACAAATAGAGATCTTATAGTCGCCCATGTAGTCGTCACAGCGCCGCTACCACTTCTTCTACCACTACCACTACTACTACACCGCCACCACCATCACACAGCCGCCATCCTCCTCCGCACCGAAATGATTTCTCGTGGAATGAAGTACACGGGAAAATAGACTAGGCACACGCGCTCCTTTTACTTCCTCTCACTCCTGCTTAGCCCAAAGTTGCCGCACACAGTTTCTTTTTTCTCCGTATCCGATTTCCATCCACTCCTATTTGTTCCCTTCACTTTCATCCATTTGTAATCGGGTTGCTCTTGCTCTGTTTCTCTCTCTCTCTCTCTCTCTTTTCCCCTCTCACTGTTTTCTCTGTGTGTGTGTGTATGTGTGTGTGTGTGTGTACAAAGTCGTTCGTCTTCTTTTTCTTATAGAGCTGAATCTATGGTCCAGAAAATTTCCCAATGACCAGCCTGTCTGCCTCCTTGCCTGCCGCCGATGAATATAACTGGGGGAAAAAATAGTGGGGTAAAAACTTTAGCATGATTACACGCAGACAAAGGGGTATTAGCTCCGGCTCCAGTCAAATACCCGCTCGCTCCAAAAACCCCACTGTGCCAAATGTCCAGCCGTCCAAATCTTTCACCCCGCTACAGCTTTCAAGTGTATCTTTTTCCCAGTCACAGCATTCTGCGTGAGGTGATACAGGCTGTGTCTATAAAGTGAGAGGAAGGGAGTAGTAGTCCAACCAATAGCACTATCTGCACTGGTCATAGCCCGACCTTGCGGCAGAATCTTCCGATTCCACCGTATAGGGATTACTACACAGCCATATGTCAGGTAGTGTAGAATCCTTTGAAATCTCCCACTCCACCATTATTGTAGCTGAGCAAAGGGATCGAGCAATGCCCATGCACAAGATAAAAAAGAGGATGATGATGATGAAGAAGAAGACGGTGATGAAGATGAAGAAGAAGACGGTGATGAAGATGAAGAAGAAGAGGGTGAGAGAGAGAGAGAGAGAGAGAGAGAGAGAGAGAGAGGAAGCTGAAGGTTGAAGAGAAAACAGGCTCGGTCCTCGGTCGTACAAAGAGGCAAGGAAATCCTAAGAAATTTCTTTCTCCACCTCAGCCATAACCAGGGAATCCTTCCCCCGCTCCTCATATACTTTACCTCTTCTCCCATCCGGACCACCACCATCACGACTAACTATACGACTACTCAAAGTCCTTTATACCAAGGCTCCGTACGGCTCTCCGGCATACAAACCTTTCAATTTAGAAGAGAGACATTGTAGTTACTTTTGATTTCCGGGATTTCCCCTCTTAAAAGTATATTTCATCTGCTCCTCCAATAGACACAATGTACGGGGACGGGAGAGGAGGAGTGGGGAGTGGGGGGAGGCCCACCCTCCTTGAAGTAATTATTCATAGATTTTCTCAGCCCCGAGTTCCTCTCCTCCCCATTATCAATGACTTGTGATCCCCTTCCACCAGCAGACGGATCCTTCTACGAGCAAAATTGTTAAAAACTTATCATTAATGCTTCTCTCTGTAGTAGTAGTAGTAGTAGTAGTAGTAGTACTAATAGTAAGAGAGGAGAGCGGGATGAGTGTACTCATAAATTACACTCTATGACTCTCATAGCGCCCTGCTCGACCTCCTGGCTTCGGGGGGTAGTCATAACCCTATACCATGGCAGAGTGGCTCGAGTGGAGTGCATAACAGATCCCATTTACCATGCATGGACCAAAAAGGCTAGAGACATGTTCTCCTCATCATCATCATCATCATCATCATCGTCCCCTTGATCATCTGTGGCGGGTGAGAGCGGAGAGTGGAATAATTACACGATCCGAGTTACAAACTAGCCCACCTACCGGCACACAATGATGGCCCTTCAACCGGTGTCAAGTCACTTCGAAATGACCGATGACAGGGTGGGATGATCTGGCTATACGGGGAGCCAGAAGCCCTTTCCTGCTTGGAGACAGTAGAGAGTACTTGCGTGTCCCTCATATGACAACCGGCAGGATGACAAGAATGAGGTTTATAGAGAGTCAACTTCCACGGCGGCCCACTCATTCTCTCTTACTCTGTCAGTTTTTGTTGTTCGTCCTATGCTACTCGGGGGTCGGGAATCTCTCAAGATGGAATGGATACTAAAATAATTGGCGGGGCCACAGTGGGCGAAGTAGACAGTAGAGGAAGGGGAGATAAGCTAAAGTGCATATAGGAACCACAGGCGGAATGAAGTTGAGTCCCCATTGAGCTACTTGTCTCCTTTATGGTACTCAATTATAAATGATACCCCGTATGCGTGTGTATGTATGTGTGTGTGTGTGTGTCTGTGTGTATCGAGTCAATTGGGTGGAAGGATTATGGGGACTGGGTTTATTTGTAGTAATAATGTGAGCGAGGGCTCTGCATACAACGAATCAGATGTGCCCTTCTCGCATCACTCCACACACAAAGGCCTACACTGATCCGGCTTCGGCTCCATGGCAAGTACATAGGGGCAGAGGTCTGCGGCCGAAAAATATGTCCCTGGCATGGGGAGTGTGGAGATTCCCAGGCGTACGTACATATAATACATATCCATGGATTTCAAAGGCGAGAGTTGGCCTGGAAGCACTAAAGATTACAGAATAAGATGCTGTATGAAGATAGGTGGGGACGGACTTTTAGTGCCACAGTGTGTGTGTGTGTGTGTGTGTGAGAGAGAGAGAGAGAGACTATAAGGAGTGCGCATATCAGGAAGACCGTAGGGTTTGAGCCAACGACACATTGAGATCCCACGGAGTTGACTGAGAGTTATGTGGAAGGAGGACGGGATTGACTGTGGGGCTGTCGCTGTCACACCCAAAGGGCAAGGAGTGCTCCACACAGCATCCAGTAGTCAGCCTCCCACCAATAAATGAACCGAGCACAAAAGGAAAACCAAGAGGCGACACATCCAGCTCCCATACTAATAAGATGATTGAGATTCCGCCGGCGGGCATCTTTCCGCCTCACACAAAAGGGTCTAGCCTCCTTTTCACAATTCCCGCCCCTCCCCCCACCACCACCACCACCACCACCACCATCACCAAGCTCATCCCACCCTGAAAAAATCCAACCGCAAAGATAGCTGAGTCATTTTACATCTCATCATTATAATACTCCTGGAGGCTACTGGATTTTCTTCTCCCAAGGATCCTACATATAAGCGACCCCACCGACCCACACCATCCATCTTTCCATCTCTTTTTGGTTGCATAAAAACCCCGTTTCGCACTTCCTCCGAATTTTAGGATCCACATACTACAGGGCCTTTGTCAGAACTGGAGAACTCTGACTTGAGAGAGTATATGGCTGATGAGGGAGTCTTTGGTAGTGGTGATGGTGAAACTCTTACAGCACTTTATTATGTGAGCGGGCGGGGGATTTTCTTGGAAGGCTCATCCTCTTTCTCCATCCATGGAGATAACGAAGCCTGGAAGGTAAACGAAAAATAAGCCTATAAGATTGAGGGAATGAGATGGGAATCCCTCGTAGGATCTTCCCTTTTCCCCACCCCTCCGCCCAAAGACGTAGGAGCAGAAGTTGCTGACTGGGACATGGAAGGGCTGTCGCGGTGTGATGTACGGCCCTGACATGGAACCTTGTGCTGGGGACGGTCCAAAGGCTAAACAGGAGCTAAAATATTATTTTCCCCCGTCCTATAGATCATCCGTAAGTATGTACATGTTCAGCGGACCGTCTAGATATTGACTACAAAGACTAAGAGAGAGAGAGAGTTGGGAGTTAAGACGGATTTCAGGGAGGGTGGCAGGAGCCGCGGTGGTGGTGGAAAGTGGGAGCGATAGGCACTTGTGTCATGTATGCATGTACATGACGTTGTGGTGTGGGAGTAGGAGCGGAGTAGTACTGTTACTACTGCCACAACTACTTCTACTGGGAGTGACGACGAGCGGGAGGGAGGGTTCTTCATGTTACTGATATGGTCATAAAAGCTGAGGCTCTGGCCCATTGAACCGCATCGGCCAGAGGAGCAGGGAAGAGGATGTGCATGTACGCAATGTGACTCTTGGGCAAAATCGGCCATAAATTTTATCGCAAGGAGCCTCATTTTATGTCCCTTCATCGACTGCTACGGCTGGATTCCACGGACGAATAATAAAGCATCTATCTATCTGCCTGTCTGCTCCTGCCTCCCTGCCTCTTTATGCGGCGAAGGAGTGGGACGCAGAGAGCGTCTTACAGCGGCAGCATCCTTCGCCTTGAGTAAAATAATAAGACAAACTATAACTTTTCCCCTCATTTTTTCCCTATTCTCTTCACGGCCTGAAGGAGGAAATCGTAATCTGTGTGTGTCTGTGGAAAAAGTTTTTATCCAACCAGCTGCTGGCCAGGCGGCTCCCCTGCGTGCAGAAACCAACCCCTCCGCACCATGGAAAATCCTTCTAGTTTTTTTTTCTTTTGAGCCGGACATAAAGAAATGTCCGGCACACACGAGATTCCCTGCCGGCATCCGACCTATTAAAAGTAAGACTATGGCAGAGCACAATTGAAAATTACGGAAAATTGCACGTTGAACCAAAAACTTCTCTGCTCGTCAATGTTCCCCAAAGTACGATTCCACATCGACCCGGCCAATATAACTCTCCAAATGAATTCCCATTTATTTTTCTCTGATTTACCTTCCTCGGAGTTCCCTGAAAAGTGTCTCACCACGGACTGCCCTTCGCCTCCCGTCCTCCCTCCAAGACTACAGCGACCGCACACAGAAAGTTTTTTTTTTTTACGCAGCTTACGTATTGCGAGGGCTAACAAGGGGCCAGCGATGGTGAGACTAGAATCTATTATGTTCCACTTCCGCCTCAAAGTTTTCACTTCACCTTATGGCGTAGTAGCCATGGAAATGAGACGAAGCTGTAATTACGCAGTATAAATGTGACATGAAAAGAAACACTAATACTTATCACATTCCGCTGCTTCCTCACCATACCATACAACATGTGATGATGATCAAAACTCCAAATTGATACTAAAAAAAATAATCACCATCTTCTTATGAGTTCTGATCGGTAGATTGCGGCGTCGGACTTATGTGTCCTTCAAACGGAAAGGGAGGAACAAGCCGAAATTACTGGAATTAGCCCAGTCCTATGTGAGCTCACCTGATTTTGAGTTGATGTTGCTTCGTCCGTTGTTGTTACTACTGCCGTTGTTATTCTGAGTTGAACTGGATTCAGCTGAGGAGGATGACGAGGCGTTGGGTGCTGATGAATTGTACACGGAATTATTTGATGTACCTTTCACACCCGACGAAGGAGATTCAACACCTGGAAACCATTAGAGAGAGGTGCGTTAAATTAGACCAATCAAATCTTCATTTCATTCATCCATATGAGGAAGCAACCTACCGGTGTACCAGCACCAACAGCACCGTCCCTTCATCAGCCTACCTCCAAATTGTGCGATAACTTTATAAAGATTAATGAAGGGAAAATGACTAAACTCCATTCATCTCCCCATGTACCTTTGCTCGGCTAATTTACAGGGCACCGAATGCAGTGAATTTACATCCTCAAATAAATTTCAATTTTTCACCACACTATTATTACACTGTCATTGTACTCTCTTCCCCACACAACTGGTTGTGAAAAACTATCAATCTAATTTGAAATTGGGACGCGAAGGGTAGGATGAAAAATATATTCCAGTGCTAGAATTTTCTTACCAATTGATTGCAATGGGGAAGAAGAGGATACGTTTGACTTATGTCGATGACTTCCACTCAAACCTGCAAATGATAAAATGAATATGATTTTCTCCTACAGGAAGCATTAACAACGCCACCACAGTTCCGCCCCATCACACGAGGCAACTTTGATTCAGAGACCCTCATTTAAACGTAGCTTGAAATTTGTCAACAAAACAACTTGCGAACATAATTTGCACTGAACGTCCAGCACTGTGAGATTACGGTGAGAGGACAAACTGATGGTTTCACGAATTGTACAACTGCCTCCTTCATCAATTTTTGCGGGAGATAATCGGAAATGCGCTTTTGGTTGATCATATTGAAAATATATATAATTCTAACGCACTTGCACATCTGAAATCCCTCGACTGCTTGAATATTTAGGCGACAGCAATAGCACGGTAGGATGTGTTGTCTTATTTGATTTTTCAGCCGGGGTCATGCAGTTCCTCAACGGCTTAAAATTTAAAGTGCAACTTTTCGCGGGAATCCGCTTAGTGACCACTGAAAAAAACCGGCACATTCAAATTTTGCTATGTGCTGAAATACAATGCAGTTTGCTTGTAATTAAAGTCGAGCATTTAAAGCATTCAAGTTTTCTATACCCTTTGGTCACACCCTTTGTAAGAAAATCTCCTGCAGTTCACTCTGACTGACGACGAGTATGTCGGTACGCTTCGCCCTTGTATCTTCCACAGTGGGAAAGATGATACTTTGAGGAAGGTTCTGTGAAAGTCTACGGTAAAGTAAGGGAGAGAAGGGATGCAAAGGGATCAAGGCAAGAGTTTGCGTGACACTGCTCAATTAGAGCATCATACGTAACAATTGAGTCAATCAACCTGCAATACGAAATGACGTGCTTTACTCTAGCTCACCCTCCATCGTGTACCCCCGATTATTTACCATTCTAAATCATTAGCCCGACTACCCTTTTTAGCCTCTTCGTGCACTCCGCACTCCCTCTGCGTCCACACGCGTTTAGCCCATTGCCATAAAAAACTCACCCCTGTACAGGAGGCCTTCTCTTTACAACCCACACTGTAAATACCGGCCTCCTTTGCCCCTCTGTTATTGTCTACCTCACTGAACTGACCCAGCTTCGGTAAAGCTGGCGAGAAGGCTATGCATGTATATACTTTACATGCCCTCACTCTCACGGTTTTGATGTGAAACCAAAATGTATTTACTTATAGGTACGGGCAATTATTATTAATGGTAGACATAGGGATGATCATCTGATAATCATATTGAATGGAACATTAAATACAAGCCGAAAAGGTGGGAAAGTAAATAAAAGTTTGCCTTTGTACAGGACAGTGCAGTGCGAGATCGTCACACGTGAGTGCACAGTGAGGGTGAGCGAGGTCACCTGAGAGTGACTGAGCAATAGTGACAGGCGACTAGGACGTTTGCCTAACTAAGAGTTAATAGAGACGGCACGTGACTGAAGGGAATCGTCAAAGCAAATAATTCAATGGTGCTTCGGTTGACTTTTGAGGGAGGACGGACCGGTTTGCAGTCAAGTGGCTCCGACCCGCGTGCCATACTATTATGATGATGATGATGATGATGATACTTGAGCAGAAAAAAAGACTCATACTTGCTCATTCTCTCCGATGATGGTCAATGTTCAGCGTACGTGGGACAGACGATACGACAAAAAAGCATGGATAAAGTTGAATATTCCATGGAAAATCAACCCATAGCTATACTCCACGGTGTCTTTCAATTGGCTGGATGGGAGCGGCGCTCGGAGCAATTTGCGACTCCCCCCTCCATTCACGATCAACTAGAAGAGTTCCACTGCGTAGAGATGGTGTGGGGCCGACCCAGCCACACACTATAGCTAAAGGATTCCCTCAGCTTGAGGATATATGAGTATGAGTAGTTAATAGAGTGCTGGTAGTAACGGTGGTGGAAATGAGCACGAGAGGAAAGACGAATGGCCAAACCAATGTCAATAATGAGCTCCGTTCTGTTGAGTGACTCCACACAATAGATCTTGGGAGTTGACACCAAGCATAATGTTTTCAGACTCGAGTGAAACTTACTGTTCCCATGGGCCGGCCTAACCACTCACACACAGGGTCACACTAACACACACACACACACACACACATACACACCCTTAATTCGATGATGGTAACTTTCTCTCCCTCCCTGAATATTATAATAGGCATGCATCCCTACAGTACATTCCTTAGAGAGCCCTTCGAGCCTGTCCTTACACTAATAGGTAATGGAGAGGATATATGTGAAAAAATAGGCCCCACTATATGTTGACTACTGACTCCTCCGTGGGGTCCCAGCATTCAATGCGCAGTCCTCTCTCTCTCTCTCTCTCTGCATTACTACTTCAGTGTTCGCGTACATTAGCATTTGAACCCAAATTGAGCCACCCCGTCGAGTGAGGGCTGCCAACTGTGCATTTGGCGGCAGTAGGACGCGTGTGATTATTTGAAAAATGCCCTGTATGCTATCCCTCTGATGTGCCCAACTTGTTCATGCGCAGTAGATGTGAGATGCAAGAGAGATAAATATCAGAATCCACTGATAATGTGCTTCTTTATCATAACTTCCCGTCATTAATCCCGTAATTTTCTCCGTATTCTTCCCAAAATGGCGACGGAAAAAAGTTGAAGGAGTATCTCTTCGTCTCTCTACATGCATCCGTGGGTTCGGAATAAGTCGACTCAAATATCCCGCCACATTGGAACCGGCTTGGAAGGTCAGTGAAATGGAAAATGGATGGAAGGAACGGGGGAGTATAGTAGAAAAAAGTGGACAAAATCCCCTTGATCTCCAGCAGATTTTTCCACGGAAATGCCACTGTTGATGTGCAGAGCGTAATTTACTCCGCGGTCCTATCCACTACTCACTGCTCATCATCACTCTCTATCCACTGCTCATGTACATGCGGAGCCTCCCACTAGTCTCGCCTACCACCGTTCAAGATTGACGGGGCTAGTCACGTTTAGCCGTCTGAGCACACCCTCTTATAGGCTCTCAGTCCGATCCGTCGTCGTCACTGCTTACTCCCATCACTGATGATCATCATGATGAGTCAAAGAGAAAGAAAATCAACAATGGTGGATTGGATGGAGATTAATGAATTTCACAATGAACTCAATTCCATTCAGAGCAATTTCACGGATGTCGGCATCCGAGATCCCTGAGATTTTCCACTCAAATAATGATGAATGATCATCTTTGGCTTCTTTTCACTCTCCCTCTCCTCCGTTCCACGAGTTTTACAAACCATATGCTGTACACATGTATGCCAAAAGAGATTACCAGAGGGTGGGCAAGAGCCCTTGCATTTTCGCTGGGATGGCATAGTGGCAGTGGCTACAGCGCTTTGACCGACCCCACACCACGGCCACCTCTCCACCACCACACAGACAACCTAGCTGACTAATAGTCCGAGCATAATTCACTTTACCTGCCAGTCCCGTCCAACTCAGTGGAAGAGTCATGGTCTGCCTTAACGACCCCCACAGACATTTCATAGGGTCAATAATAATATAATAATGGCAATAACAATTCTCTCTCGAAGCATCATCTCCTAAGCTTGTTAACCCTGTGCAGCCAGTGGCAGTAATACAGTGGGAGGAGATAGGAGGGAAAATTTGAATGACCCACCAATAGTTATTTACAGAGCATTGAACCGTGAACTAGATCCTACAGTGTTCCCTCGGTCCCACTACAAATTCCATAGGGAATACAAATGACCAGTTTACGAGGCGTAGTAGTAGTCAGCCTCTTATCCTTTAGAGTGTATCGGGCCTGGCTAATGCATTATTAGTACTATTATCCCATGTGCTCCGACGACTAGGATGCCATGGCAGGAGTATAACTCGGGTTGAGAATAGCTCGGATCAAATCAACCTGTCCTCCTCATCCTACCAGGTCACCATCAGGCTCAATGAGACGAGAAATGGAGGAAATAATTGGTTGGTTCCCAATAGAAATTCACTAGCCCACGTACCATTATTATTTGTTGTGGTATTGCTACTGTTACTGGTGGTCCTTTTGTCCGATGTGGACGTGGACGACGAGGCAATGTCAATAGCCAGACGATCCTCATGATGACTATTGAGCGAGGAAGAGGAGTTGGGATGGTGGAGGTGATGGTGGGAGTGGTGGTCGACGAGATTGAGGTCACTCCGTGTGGACGTCGTCAGCGTGGTCTGATTCCCCGACCCGCCGCCACTCCCATGACTCCCGAAGTTCATACCCATCCCCATGCCCACACTGGGCAGAGCACTGAAACTAGCACTGAAGTAGTTCCGACTGTCCCGTGCCTCCGCATTCAGCACGGCCTTTGCCTTCTCCACGGACTGTTTCAGCTGCTCAAATGTGGACATCCCGCCGCAGGTGATGGCCGGCAGTCGGTATGTGCAGCCTGTCGTCCAGTCATTCCCGTTGCACTCCTCCGTTTTAATACCGAATGGGTTCATACCTGTCACCACCATATAAATTTATGACTCTGTGGCCTTCACATGCCTCCATGACGTCACCAAGTCTACATGTTAATATCATATTAAGTTTTCAATTTAATATATGTCTACAGTCCCCGGTCTTCCACGTACACGTTCCTTCATATACAAATTCACTCCTCTACTCTCGGGAGCCTAAATGACGGAGCTTGTGATGGCGGGCGCTTTAATTTTATGACTTTTGGCATTACCCTAGTTTCTTCCGCATGAAACGTGGGCGCCTTGAATGGGTCATGTGTGTGTGTGTGTGTGTGTGTGCGTGTGTGTATATGCGAGAAGAGTACGCTTCTGTAGGGATGGGTATAAAAGTAACATGGGATCCCGTAAATTCCCATCATGGTGAGCATACATAATATTCGGGGCTGAAAGTTGAGGGGTGGGGGGGTGTGCACTCCGCATGTACTTGCATGGGAGAGGGGCCCAGGCTGAGGGGCGGAAAATACTGAAAATTTTCATTCCTTTGGCACTTCGCCACATGCAATAAGAGAGTGAGTATTAGCTAAGATACGGGAGTAGACTTTGTGGAAGCCACGGCAACAAAAGCCACGGCGTGCAAAGATATCGGCTACAATGTACAAACTATAGACTTTCTCTCTCTCTCTCTCTCTCTCTCACTTTTTCTGAAGGCAATCATAAAGTGTAAGACTTTTCCCCAGTAAAAACTCTCTGTCTAAGGATAACTTCCTGGCACGGAGACTTGTACAAATATGTACTTGTTACGTATGTGCACACTCTCATGTGTGCATGGGTCTGTGTGGGGCCCTATTAAGAAAAGTCCCATGTTACCCGTCATAAAAGAGATAAAAGCTTTTGAATTGTTCCTAAAATTTTACGAAGGCACACACGCTCCCACGGCTGCCTTGTTTATTTTGTAGTCATCTCCATCCATCCACTCAAATAGGGACCGTCCTTTTGCAAGCCTTACATTTGTGAGTGTGCGTGTATGTATGTGTGTGTGTGTGTGTGTACGTGTGTGTGTGGGGGGAGCGGGAGTGAAAACTTTGGGATGAACCACTCGAATCGGACACACTCCTCTCCGGTCCATGGTTTCCCATTGGGTCGGAGGAAGTTGGAAGAGGGTTGTCACATTCTCAACCGATACTGTCGTCGGGGAAGAAAGAGAGCTTGACTTGACTCACCTACGGCTGAAGAAGTCATGGGTCCCGTGACTCCTGTCATCCCACCTCCGCTGGACATCCGTTTCAGATCCAAAGCTGCCTGATATGAACAAGATGTGTCGTACATTTGGAGGCTATTCCCTGCTACCATTGCACTCGCTGACGACATCCCATCGATTACTTGCCAGTCACTTGAACCAGTCCTTTTTCCGCCCGGGCGTATCTTCTGCTACCCACTGTGTCGGTCCAATATAAGAAGAAAAAGCCAGGGTTTACAACGTTACACTTTTAACTCAGACAGGGAATGCACTCCACACATTAAAATTATGGCTACTCATCCCCTACTACTCTGGATATCCACCACAGGAGGCACACACCACATGATGAGCCAGAAATAATCTGAGTGGACAGTAAGATGAGAGAGTCCGCGAGAGAGACAATTCTCACCCTTAAAACTATGATCACCCCGCACACTGCACAGGATTTCGACAAAGATCGAGGACCGCTCAGGGCGGAGTGGGGATTGGGGGAAAATATGGAATGGAAGCGATGGTGGTTTGTCACAAGTAGTGGAAAAATCACACGGTCCCACCTAATCAGCGCATGTAATCAGCCCCGACCCCGAGTCACTTATAATAGAAAATATATGTAGTGGAGAACGGGACCGTGGGCGGCGGCAGCGGCGGCGAAGTTAGTCGTAGTACTGTAGTAGTGGTGGCACACACGGGTACAACTTACTACTATCAGATCCACAGAGGGAATCTTGGGAACGTTTATTATTATTTTCCCCCTACAAGTCCAGTTATGAGTTACTCCTACTCACGACCGTCGTAAATTCCTCACTCACGTGTCCAACTCCGACTCTACAAGCCAACTCATTCCTTCCCTCAAACAGTCCTTCCCGACAAGTGGGAACACGTTCGCTCAATGCCTACCTGTTTTCCCCAACTCCCTGGGTGTTGGAAGCCGGAGTCCAAACCTGTCCACCACTAGCGCTCTCTTCCCGTATGATATCCGTGGGACCCGGCTTTGGGGCACACTATTGCCCACTCGTGCTCGCCCTTCGTGATAAAAAGGTTGCACTTTACAATGGGGTTAACACATGTAAACATTGGGGCTACCCCGGCTTTCCCTATGGTAAACTAATATGAGTGGTGTCGAACCGTCTGACGTGGTGGTGGTGGTGATGGTGGCAGTAGTGGCGGCGGCAACGGCGGTTAGTTTCTCCTCTTCTTTCCAACTGAAAACTACTTTTATTTTTTCCACCTAAAAGCCCAGGCCATGTGCACACACAGACACACACAAACACACTCACACACATACATACTCACATCCTGTGCACATCGTATGGCCGAGCCGGGAGCTATCCCGTATACTTCCCATTCACAGTAGTGTTGTGGCTAATAGTGGCTATAGTCTATTATACACAGGAGTCATTAGGAGTCAGATCAAAGGGGGGAATGAAAGCAAGTGAACAGGAGCTGATTTGCTTTTCGTGCACTCTCACGTAGACACACACACACACACGCACACACATATTTATATGCATGTATGAATAGACATGTATACATAAGCTCATACATACACAGACGCTCACAGCAAGCTTTCTTGTGGTCGCCGTCACACGAGTCTTTTCAACCAAAGAACAATCAGCGTGTGTCAATATATACGGACGGCGAGGCCATAATACTAGGAACACCACCTTATACAATGTGTGTACCCCACTACTGCCCATCTACCACCACCCTTATACGAGCAAACATCACGTCATAGTACTATCGGTAAACTTTAAATGCCATTGTTCCTATTTCCCTCTTTCTTTCGCAGTCACTACTACTACTACCTCACCACCATCACCGCAGGTTTCCACCCACACACGTAGTACACGAGATCCCGCATCATACCATGACACAAGTTCAAAATAGACCCACTGGGAAGGACGAATTTACCAGTCAAAGTAACCAACCCGTCCTCACTCACCTCTCCCGCTGAGTTTCTCACCCTTGAGCCACAATTGCTGCGTAACACTACACATTGACATGTACATCTCACACTGCCTTAGGCAAATGCAAGCGAGAAACATGTCCGAAAGATGGGGATCAG
>WJFA01001540.1:0-20711 GCA_009870155.1 Pseudobourletiella spinata | reverse complement strand
CAAATCAAATACACACATTTCAAGTAGCAATAACAACCTCAAATCCGACCATACAACTTCATCCCACAGTACACCGAACTAATGGCGGCCTCTCCTACAGTCGTCACTCATTCAGTCAGTTAGTGACGCGACATGACGTGACGTGACCAAACTCGAATCAATCCAATTTCCCGGCGGCAATCCTTGAAAACATTCTATTCCCGCCTTGTGAGCCGTTAACAATTGGCCTTAACTGGATCATGCCCATCCATGACATGACAGGAACCACACCGCTCACTCCGGATTTCCCAACCCCCCCCTCCCGACTACCATGCTAATCAGTTAGGCATGCCAGTCACAGCCCCCTCCTGAATATTAACAACAGCACTCCTCATAAAAACTCCTGCTCCCGCTGTAAGGGTACGATATAGCCGCGGATCCGAACCGCCAAATACACACATTCCGTCCATGCACGAAGGAGGATCACATATCAATCCCTGCTCTGTCCTCGTCAATCACACCTAATTCTACCGAAATATGATACAATTACTATTACTTCTACTGCTGCTACCGAAACTACAACTGCAACAACTACTAATGCTGCTACTACTGGGGATGAGTCAAAATGACGGGTCAGAATTTTATAAGTACTCATACTCCACTCCTTCCATCTTCCATGGTATACTCTCTCCCTGAGCTCACTGACTGGCACGAGGGGGAGGCAGACTCACATGCCAGCCAACCAGTTCCACACCAAACAGACAGCAGACGGATAATGATGACACAGGAAAAATCTAACACAGTAGCACAGCTCCAGCAGGCAGGAGAAGGGAGTCCAGCTTGGACAGACAACTGAGAGAGCCAGCCGACGGGAATGCACACACATACACACACACACATCCCCGGGCAATAGAAACAGAGCAAGCGGAGACAACAAAGTCGTTAAAACAATCATTTCCCCATCCAACTTTTACTTTTAAGGGACCTGTAATGATTATGTCCCTGTCATAATCCATCAATGGCAGTCTGCACCAGCCGCCGCCAAATCATCTCTGAACTAAGCGAGCAGTTTCTCAACCCTTCACTACGGAAATCCCGACCCCCTCCAACGAAGAAGGGGTCAGTAGTAGCATGCCCGCCCCCCCCAGGGACGCAACTTCGCAACATTATTGCCACTTGTAACGGAGGAATTTTAAATCTCACGCACGGGGAGGGTATAAATCATATGTTCCTCTCAAAAGAATAAAAAAATCA
This sequence comes from Pseudobourletiella spinata, assembly GCA_009870155.1. Classification (NCBI taxonomy): domain Eukaryota; kingdom Metazoa; phylum Arthropoda; class Collembola; order Symphypleona; family Bourletiellidae; genus Pseudobourletiella; species Pseudobourletiella spinata. The sequence goes on along the minus strand of WJFA01001540.1, from coordinate 19,478 downwards.
AAACGGCACGAAAGGGATGAGTGAGTGTCACCGCATTCCGCGCACTCTACATCCCATATTGTATATAACCCGATACCCTCCGCCAGAGCACCACCATCCTGTCAACTCAACACACTCTAACAGCCTAGAGCTGGGAAGTAGCTCGCAGGCGGAGCCATAGGAAAAAGTTACTGTAGCAGTACGTTGTACTCCGCCGGTTTGGGTCACAGCAGGACCATATAAAGACGCGGGGAGGAGGAGGAGAAGGGGGCGATAGTGAGCCAAATTATTTCACTTTTTCCACTGCCACCACAAAAAAGATACACACACACAAACGCGTCAGCCAGAGGAGCCTATTCAAGTGAAAAGAAACAGAGGAAACGACAAGTTGTCATCCATTGAGGAGGACACTGTAGTGAGAATATGATCATATGTAGTGTTGGCAGGAGTAGTGGATCAGGCACATGTAAAGTAATAGTAGTAGTAGAAGGGGGAGCGGGAAGAAAAATTGTCGTGCTCATATTATTCAAAAGGCGGCAGCAACAAGGACGACATGGAGGAGGGCACAAGAGCTTGGAGCACCCGCTACCATCATCGTCTCTCCGTCACCACCACTATCATCATCATCATCATCATCATCATCTCCATCCTGCCGTATATTCACCATTAGGTACGGCTCTTCCAAATACTACTACTATTACTACTAAGATCTGGGACGCAAAACTCCTCTGGGTAAATCACGGTGTGTGTGTGTGTATGCGCGCTTGTATGTGCAATGCAGTCCACGTAAATGTGTGTGTGTGTGTCTATGTATTCTGAGAAAGTGTATGTCCACGTGTGTGTTCTGTGTAACTTTCCCATTACAGCGGCTCAAACTTTTTGCACGTCTCTCTTTATCCATTCAAAAGAGAATTTCTTGTGGGGTTAGGAAATCGCAAATACCGCTATTGACTTTTTGCCCTGCTTCCTTTCCCTTCAATATTGATTAGCAGGAGGAGAAGGAGGAGGAGGAGGCGGGCCAGAAGAAGGGGAAGGAGAAGATGAAGAAGAAGAAGTGCAAGTAGACGAAGAACAAGATGTGAGAAGAGTGTGGAAGAGGGAGTAGGGAAGAGAGGGAGAGGATGAGAGAGAGAGAGAGGGAGAAGAAAAAAAAGAAAGAGTCAGGAAAAAGGAACCAGAGTACCAGAAAAATATACGTCCAGAATATAAAGGAGGCTTTTTTCTCCTCCAATCTCTCCTCCTCCCTCTATACCTCGCCTGCCACCGTCGCTCTCATTCCCCCTTCTTTCCTCCGCTCCGACAACGACAACGGCAAGGACGAGCACCGTCCCCCCCCCCTCTCTCTCTCCCATCTCATTTTCCTCCTTCTTCTCCAAATCATTTCCCCTCAAACATTTACTTGTTCGGCAAAAGCTTTAACCAACCGAACCGACCAAACTTGAACTCCTTTGCTACTCCTCAGAGCAGTCAGGCCCCCGTCTATGCATTCCTATTCCATCCTTCCACACACATGCTCCAAGTTGCACTTATTACTCCTACTACTGCCATCATGTATATCTACATATCATACATATGACTCCATCCATATATGTATATATATACTCATCCTACTGGCACTCATACACACTCACTCACAAATGTACACACATATACACGGAATCCGCCAGTCAACCTTTTAGCCAGTCGAGCCATCGGAAAGACATATGCACACAAGGACACAGAAGTTCCCCCGTATGCAAGGCTGCACCGACAACAGCCAATAAGACTCAAACTGCAACAGCGTCAGCAGTTTGGTAGTAGTACTCCCGCTCCCACCATCAACACCAGCTGAATAGGAACGACGGGGGGAACGGCGTACATTTCTTCTTCTTTCTCTCTGCCTCTCTCCGTTAAACTATTAAACGACCGACCCACCGACCTCGCTCTCAAATTTATAATAGAATTTGTACATACATGCAAGCATTCACAATATAATGACAAACATTTTTTTCACTCAATCCAAGTCTGGTTGTGGCCAACTGTAAAATGGGCGCACTACATCATCATCATCATCATCATCACCATCGTTGTGGTCGTCACCATCATCATCACTGCCAACTACGATGATCCAAGATGTGTTTCAATCCAGCATTGTACCCCCGGTAACGGAGGGTCCTGGCGGCAATTCCCCTCCGTGCATAATAATATGCCTGACCGTACTACGTACGTAGCACCGCCCTCTCCCTTCCACCACCACCGCCAGCGCCGTCACATTCATACCCTGCACTACAGACAGCGGCGGACGTCAATTTGAGAACAATAATAATAGTGATGATAATGTGGAACAGAACAAATTACTCTCCCTCCTCCTGGCATGGCATCCCAAAGAAAATATGCTAATAATTAATTACTGTCGGACTCATTCCAAATCCAAGTGTTTTACTCTGTGATAATAGCAAGAATACTCATAATATAATAATAAACTGCCACTGCTGCGGTCGTCAGGGTTCAGCTGCTAACACTTCTCCTCCTCCTGCTCCTGCTGCGGAGCACGTCGCCGTCACAATTAACTGTCATCGGCACACTGAGTGGAAGTATATAGGACGGCTCAAGGGGAAGGAGGCGTCCATGTTTCCCTACCTACCACATGTACGCACACTCACACACACAAACACACACACACACACACACACACCACTACGGTGCAAATCCTTCTGTCTCCGGCCCGACCACCAATTAATCTTCCATCTTCTTCCAGCCCGGCATTCAACACATATTTCAACCCATACATCACTCCCCTCCACATCGTTGTCGCCGAGTACAAATAACCTACTTGTTACGCTTACCACCAGACCCAACCGACACTTCACCAGGAGGACACCCCGCCATAAATTCTGTCCCACTCAACTCAACGCCACGTTAGACAACATTCCCGCTTACACACTGGGCTGAGCCAGGTCCCTCCGCTAAGATACTCGCTAAGTCACAACGGATTACACTGCAGAGCATCCTGGGAGTCTTAGAGCCAGCTAGCAATTCCAGCGCGCAGCAACCAAAAACTCGGTAGACTCACTTCCAATCATAGAGTACGCATCACTGTTTGACGCGAAGTAGGTACACCTACTGCAGGGTGTCATGCCATACGGGTTCGAATCAAGCGATCAAGCCCAAACACACTCCATTTCTTGCCCTCTGTGGGTCCGAACCTGAGTCACCTGGAGCTGACTTGGCTAGGGGGGACCCATCTGACTTGGGTCAATTTAAAGTCTCATGAACTACTTACAAAGTCTGAAACATTACAGAGAGATTACATACTGCAATTACAAGTCCTCCATCAGTAGGAGACCCCCTGCCAGATTCCGCAATACAAAATACAAACTGTGTTAGCAACTCCGCAGAAGAAAAAGTCAAAGGACAGAGTCCTCGTCCCGTCCCAACATTACTGTATTACTTTAGGAATTAGGAGCTACCAAGTCTAACAACGCCAGAAGAATTCTTCGCCATCCTCCACCGCCGCGGCCCATGAATGAAACGGGGCATACATAAATCCCATTAGAATTTCATGAAAAGACCATGACGGCTATGAAGGAGAGGGAGGGAGAGAGACAGAGAGATTCATTCTGCGGAAGGGAGAGGGAATGGGTGGAAATTGTGTGGTAACATTTGAAACTATGAGCCATTAAAAGAATCCAAAGTACATCAGACACGGATGATTTCCTCCCCCTTTCCGAGTAAATATACATACCCACCGCTCCGGAAATCCCCAGACCGCGTGTAAATTAGTCGTAGTCGTAGTAGTAGTAAGTCATGGAGTATAATTTACACTCATTTCACTCCCCCTTTCAACTCTATGGAAGAGATAGAAAGAGGGGGAGCTGTAACATAATAGCAATGTAGCAAAGTTCCCCTCAATTCTCACATTCACCATCAGTATTTTACTGCCGTCACTGCCGCTGCCGCCACCACTACCACCTCACCACGACCGTCGTGTCATGACTATTACCACCACTGCCACTTCCATCACCAATCACCACCATACTACCGCCAGTATCACCACCACCCCCACTACTTTGCCAGCAGGCAGGATAGGTGTAGTGGTCAACTCACATTATATACATATGCACTATATACGTCCATTCCCACCGGCTACCCTTCCGCTATCCTAATGGGAGTCCGTTATCTAAAAAGAGAGCAAGCGAGCGAGAGAGACAGAGAGGAGGGAGGGGAGCAGAGAGGAGAAAAATGGAAGGATCAGACCGGACCGGTTCCTCTCACTCAAAGAGAAAATAACAGTGTGTACTGGTTGAAGAGCCCGACTTTCTCATGTCATAAAATGTCTGTCACGTTGTAGGCCAGAGTCAGAAAGGAAAAAGGAATTTGATGAAACCAAAACAGCGTGACTTGAAGCTCAAATTCGCCTGCCTACCTACCTCCCTTCCTCTCCGAATGTACGTACAACGTTCCAGAGAAAAAAGAAGAAGAAGAAGAGGAGGAGGCGAGCTGGTAGTGGTAGCAGTAGTAGTAATACCAGGAAAGAGGCAGAGTGAGCGAGAGTGAGTGAGTAAACGAGAGAAGGAAAAGAGCTACTCCAGCTCCTCTCCACAAGTAAAGATCCAGAGCTCTCTCTGACTCACTCATTCACTCACTCTCCCTCTCCCTCTCTCTCTCTCTCTCTCGCTCTCCGTCTAGAGGAGGCTCTTTGCTACGTGCGACCGACCAATACGGTACGCCAATCCTCATCTCTTTCCCCCCACATGCACTCTTCGCTCTCTTCCCGTCATCTTCAACTTCTTCCTCTTCTTCTTGCCCTCTCCTTAAACTCTCCTTTCTTCCTTCCCATCAGACTACACTACAACGACGACCCTCGTCCTATACGACTCTCCGGCTCCAACTCTCCTTCACTAAAGCACCATCTGGCCCATGAAGAAGAAGAAGGAGGAGAAGAAGAAGAAGATGAGTCGGATTTTCATCTCACTTCCTCTCCCCCCTATCCTTCGTCGTCTTTTACTTCCTCCTCCTCTTCCACCCGTCTACACCTTTTCTCCACTCTTTTACTCCCCTGCCCACATTGCCAATTGGAAAAAGTGGAGCTAAACCATTTCCCCGCCACTCATACAACAAACATGAGACTTTACCGTGAGGAGGAGGAGGAGGAGGGTATTTGTGTGTAAGTGTGTACACATCCACATACATACTCACTCAAATACACACCACCATACATCCACTCTTTATCCTTCCTTCTCACATCCATCCAGCTCGAGCATAGAGTTCAATAGAAAGGAGGAGCAGCAGCAGCAGAGCAGAGGAAGGAAGGAGCAGTCGTTGTCACCGGGTTGGGGAATGGGGAGTGGACTTACATTATACCCACTCTGAACAGTGTGTGTGTGTGTGTGTGCAAAATCAAGAAAGCAGGAGATGTCGACGACAACAAGAAAAGAGTGAGTGGGGGGGGGGCGCTGTAGGGGTGAGGGTCAGGAGCGGAACTCTATATGCATGTGGAATCATTGTATGCGCATGTGTACATACATATCCCCTCCTCCAAATTCCTTTTTGATGCACTCAAAGCCGCTTAAGTAGACAAACTGACAAAGTCACCAGGAGCTATTCAAATTAACTTGTGGTAGCATGACAAGCCGCGGAGGGGAAAAATATTACAACTTTAATCCTACCGACAGGTCCTACTGAAAAGATCCCACAACTTTTCCCCTCCGCCCCACCCCTCATTCCATTCCATTCCATTCCATTCCCTCTCTCATCATCCTCGCCTTCGTCTCTCTTTTTTTTTATTACAAATGACTTGCTCAAGTCAATTCCTCCCACCCTCCCCCCTCCCGGGGCACATATTCCTGGCTCCTGGGATTACGCACAAGGATGAGGACGATGCGCTACGGTTGGTACGTGGTGGCATGATGACAGAAGTAGTAGTAGTAGTAGTAGTAGTAGTAGTAGCGGTATGACGAGGAGGAGGTGAGGTTTCCATCAATATTATTGTGTACATCCGTATGCACACACATGCTCACAATGCACTGTCTTCCCCGGGACGGGCTGGCTTAAAACTCTGTGGCCCGGACAAGGACATGGAAGACAGCCAGTGAGCCCTACATTCAACGCTGACATTCTCAGAAGAACATTATTACCGCAGAGCTCCTTCCCATTCTCATTATTTAAGGCTCATGATGACGATGATGATGATCATGACGATGGTGATGATTCCAACGTCATGTTAGTACTACTCACGGAGAAGGCAAGGACCGTGGCTAATGTGGAGGAACAAGAGACATTATTAAATCCCCTAAGCCGTCCCACAATACGCACTGAATGACACAGTAATTAATTTCCACTCATCTCTAATCCCATCCCGCACTTTAAAGCCTCCTCCTACAGCCCTTGCTGGGATAGATAAAGAGAAAGAGAGAATAAGAGGGACAGAGAGAGAGAGAGCTGAGTAAACACTGCGGAGTGCCGGGTGCGGATCCAGATTCATTTTCTGTGTGTGCATGTGTGCGTGTGAGCAGGTTGCTATGTAGACCTATAATGCACTTCCGACAGAGCCCCGATAAACCGATCTTTCCCCTACGTCACACTACTGTCCGCAGAAGAAGAGCCAAGAGTTTGCCCCTCCTCACGGAATGATGATATGAGAGTAGCAGATGTAGTGGGAAAAATTGGGATAAACGAACTACGACTGACTGAGGCCTCTCCCGCAGTATCAATCGCCCCTTCTCCTCTTCCCCCTCCTTGACATTCCACCCTCTTCACACTAATTATGGAGAGCACTTTGCCTTCAGTGTCACCACCGGCTGCTGGAACATGACAATAAGGCAACTCAATGCACCATGTCCACTTCCCTCCACTACTCGCCCCCGTTATTCCGGCACCAGGGGAAACTCCCCGAAGCAGATGACACTCTCAGTCCTTACGTGGAATCAAATGTTGCCGCAGATCAGCTTTTATTGGCTGACCTGCGATCTCACATAGATCTGATCTGGTTTTTCTTTCAAGTCAAAATTTTCTCCTGATGTAGATCAGATCAAGATCATATCTAGATCATGCCGGACGTTCTGCTTGGTCCATAGCTGGATAACTGCTCGTTTGAAGTAACCGCATTGAAAGGTGCAGACGCAATGAAAACTTTTGTAATGGTTGAAAAAGACCAGATCGTCAGATCCATGACCTGGTAGTCCCAGATCTGATCTACTTTTGCAGATCAGGAAAACCTGCCTGATCTAGATCTGCGGACACACTAAAATCCAGCGCAAACACACAAACACACACACGCATACCCGACCCTTCCCTAAGCTCCTGGGAAAGGACAAGATCATCAAGAATGAGAAAACAGGCGAGCGGAAATGCAAAAGATACGCGGCGCGTTCGGGGATTTAAATAGATGGATTTATCCCAAGTCTTCACAGCACTGTCTCCCAAATACCCCGGGTGTGCCATAATGGGAAAGTGTGAAACTTGGTTTGGGAGCACATACATTATGCCGCACACGTCCAAGTCCACTGTAGATATATGCAACGGGGAATGCACACACACACAGACACACACGCACTCACACACCCCCCGTAAACATACATTTCATACATTATGCCGCACACGTCCAAGTCCACTGTAGATATATGCAACGGGGAATGCACACACACACAGACACACACGCACTCACACACCCCCCGTAAACACACATTGATGAGTTATCCCGCCAGTTCCATTCCACTTGGAGTCATTTATAGTATTGTATGCATATGAACATGTGACGTCACTCCGTACGTGGCCAGGGTGACTTACTACTTCGTGTGTGTGTGTGTGTGTAAATGCCTACGACGCGTCGTCATAGGGGACGTGGGGTGCCTATATATCCAGTCCCTTTCGGCAGCACTAGAAGTGAACTTGAATGCGCTGCTGGCTATAAGGGTGTCTCCGTGCAGTTCTGGGAGAATCAGATACATCATCACACTTCTCCTTTACGGCCCTGCCGCATGTCATCAAAAATACATGACCGGGGTACACAGCGGCTCTTAATATCTGTATTATACTTCATTGAATACAGAAAAGCGGAGCAATAAAATACACACTGCACAACCTCTCATCCATGAATATCAATGACAACATGCTCCATTCCAACTTCTTCCCCCCTTCTCATCACATAATCATTCCCCATCCCTCTCGCTCTCATTCTCTCTCTCTCTCCCTTTCCCTCGCTGCCTGACTCTTCCAACAATAACAGCGGCAACAACGACCACCACTACCTCCTCCAGCTTCCCCACCTCTGACTTTTCCAGCCGGAATGGTGGTGAGGGTACTTGTTCCACCATTATGAGAGACTACCATCAAAACTCAAAGCCATCAAGTCATTAGATTAAACCCTAAAATGAACCAGACGCTCATTCACTACCACCGTCATCACATCTTCCCCTTGTTAAGAACTAAAAAGTTTTCACCACTCACACCATCAACAACAACAACAAAAAAAACAACTTCTCCCACTTGACTCCCTCATCTTCTCTTGGCAATACCAACTACCCCTACATTGTACACTTGACTATAAAATCTTCACACATGTGCTCCCACCGCCGCCGCCATCCAGTAAAATTGAACCACATTCCGCAAAACCCGACCAAACAAGTCATTCTCCAACGCAATGGATAACACCTCTCAAGTATGAAACCCTCCGGTCTCCTCCTCCTCCTCCTCTCTTTTCACTGCATTAAACTCTCTTGTATAAAATAAGTTCATTTCACACATTATGAAGTCACGTTGGCGGAGGGGAACTCTACTAATTGCCTATGGTGTGTGTGCTTCTGTGGAATCTTCAAAAAGTTTTAATTTCCAGGCCGCCAATGAAAATAACGGACGGAACTGCTTCCCGTTTCCAGTAGTGTAGTAGTTCACCGTTTCTCTCCCGTTATGGAGACGAAGGGTATACACTAGTAGCGTAAAATGACAAGTTTCACCTTCAATACCAAAACGCACAGTACCAAACTTAAAATACCTCCCAGCTAAGCAGCTGGTGGACCCTCAAAAAATCCCGGAATCTCCTTACGGCCAAAAGGAGATTCATTTATTTCATGAGTGCGGTGAGAGGAGGGACAGGTAATTTTAGGGCCATTTGGCCAGCATCCATGACTCCTGCCTGAGCAGAGTCGACTTTCCCACTGTACTCTAAAGCTACATGCTATATTACTCCAACTCCCACGACTGTTCCTCCTCCAGGACGACACCGACATATCCACTTCCCCCACAGGCGGAAGGAGACAGCCTCATCGACAGGCAGACGGAAGTAAAATAAAACGTTACACTAAACTCACAGCACACACACACACACACACACAAACATACAAAGATCCTCCTTCCCACCACAACAGAAACTTTTAGAAAGGTTTAAAAAACAGCAACAACAACAACAAGGAAGGAATAGTATAGTAAAGGAGTATCGCCGATTAATAGTCAGGAGTCAGTCACAGTAAGATGGCATTTCTATTATGTATGTGTGTGTGTGTGTGTGTGTGTGTGTGTGTGTGTGTGCGCGCGCGTGTGTGTGTTTGTCAATGTCTGTCTATGTAAGAGACTTTGGGTTGGGGAATTGAAAACACCTTCCTTCCCACTTTACAGCGAGGAAAACAGGATTGAAACAACTAAAGTATGTGTATGCATTAGCCCATTCTCTGCGAACGCAAAGGGGAAATCTATTCTCTCGTTGAAATGACTCCATTCAGACAAGCTGATTTTACGGTCTTAATTGCTTTAATCATGTCACCTCTTCTCTGGAGGAGAGAAGGACACATGGGAAGCTCAGATTTGCTCCGTTCCACATCAACCCACACACACAAAGTATATTCAATTTCAATGAGTTTCCCCCTTGCTACTACTACTACTACTACTACTATTACACAGTACTGCTACTTGCCATTACAAATAATGCCTCCCAAATCCTTTCAAGTCTCCCTCTTCCCCTGTCAATTCATTACCACCGTAATGGATACAGAATCTGAGAGGGGACAAAAAATTCTGAACAAGGCATGAGCCAATCAAACACACGAGGGATACGGCCTAAAGTAGGATAGGGACTCAACAAACTTTTCCTTCCATCCTTCACACACATAGATACACCATTATTTAGCCACGGTGTTATCTTTCAACGGTGTGTGTGCACAAGCACACGCGCAGGGTAGTAGTAGTAGTAGCAGCAGCAGCAGCACCAGTCTTTCATAATAATATTATCCTTACGGCATGCCATAGCTGCTCCACCGTGCCAACGAAACGATAAAGATCAAGGTGGGCTCATTTTCAGTCGAAGCAGTGGTAGAGACTAGAACATACGCACGTTCACATGAAGGCACCAACCGCCGTCATAACACACATACACACTATGGGGAGAAATTCATGCCGTCAGGGAGTAAAGGGCAGAAAGAAAGGCACGCTGGTCCCACCACTCAAATGTATATATACATTCCACCTCCTCCTCCTCCAGCCCAGCTCTCTTTGATGTTCAACACCCTGTCAGGGACATTTTATCATCATTATGAATCAGCATGTCTCTCAGGCCTTCTGAGCACGTTCAAACATGTTCGCCTTCTCGGTCTCTCCCGTCCGTCGTCTTGTACGTTACGCACTTTGGAGGAAACTCCGTACCGTAACATTACCACTTGCACATTTAACACGCACACTTCTACGTCCGTATGCGTACGTACACACGTATACGAGGGGGAAAGGGAGCCCTCACCAAGGCTCTCAATCCTTAGACAGGTTCTATCTCTCTCTCTCTCTCTCTTGTGACAAGATTAACCATCTGCTCTCTCCATTTCAGTTATTTCCATCCACCAGAACACAAACCGCTCCAGCCAATACACCACAGAGGTAGTAATAACACGGAATCGGCAACAACAAAAACACCAACAATGATGGTTCATCTCCAAGGCGTAGAGCGGAAGTACATTCTTCCGAAATGTAATGGACAAGTTAGTTTCGCTGAAATAAAATCAGTGGAAGTAGTGCAATCGGTCCTCCTGTCCTACGTCCATTTTTTGTAGACAGTGCGTATTAGCCTCCGAGGTGGAATCACATAAAGGGAAAGGATCAATGGTCGTTAAAGTCATCCTCTCATTACCCTTAACTGAACCATCGGTCTTACACTTTACAATACTCGCAGCTTCGACATTACTACTCACACTTGGGAAAAACACATCAGTAGAAATATGAACTTTACGACAGGGATTCAAAAGTCCCATGTAGCCACGTTCCTATCATGACTCATTTCTCCTTTCCATATTCCTTCGCGAATTAGGAATGTGTTCTGCCAACTCCTCCGAGTCACTGCAACGTTATGCCAACGTGTCTCAAGCCTAACAAATGCCGTCATTTATGACAGTTTTAAATGCTTCCTTCATTACAAGTGACATTTCCGGCAAGCCCCTTTCATTGAAGAAATTAGTAACGACGACACAATTTTGTCTTACCGAATTATTTAATGGCCAGTGCACCATTAAATAATTCGTAAATTATCCATACCATACGGATGACGTTGGATATATTTCGGAACACCTTTGAGATACTTTCCAGTAGCGAGGCTTGCTGGTCCTCATGACTCATGAGGGATATCATTAAATGGGTTTAAGAGGAAGTAAGACAAAGTTTATTAGCTCATTCAACTTCCTCAAAATGAGAATCCTCTTCCTACAATTTTCTTCATCTGCGTCATTAAGATCCAGACTCTGGGATCCACCTGGAATTTTCAAGTGTGCCACACAGTAATACAGCTTACTTATCAGGATTGCCCCATGTATTTTTCAAAAAAATACTGCCGTGTCAGGGAAAATAGGCAAAATACTTATGGTCACAATTTGGGAGAGATGATCACCTTTTGCAATCTGTTGATAAAAACGGCATATTTTATCTCCTTCCTAAATGTGCGCGACCACCTGAAAATAAACTCACCCAGTTCTGCCACAACGTTTAATTCTAATAAAATGAATTGAATCTAATGCTGTAATTCTTTTTGCCTCAAAAATTCCCATAACAATCCAAAGAACGCACATATTACTGCATAAGTTCTAGTATTTCTTATCACCCATCATCAGTACCTCCTGAATTCATCGTCAAATCCTGAGTTCAACCGTTCGATTCCCAAGCCATTTGTTGAAGCGCACACGGACTTTTCCAACTCAAACGGAACTCCTTCACATTCCTTCAGCTCGGCCTTCGTCTAACGCTAACTCCCACCAATCTTGACCTCGCTACCTTGACGTCTTCACTTCACACTATACCGGAACCGGAAGAAAAGCAGTAATCATTTCATTCGGCGGCGCCTGACTCGATAAGGTGCGACAAGCCGTTGAGATGGAGTAATTTCCACCAAAAGCGAATTGAACGCTTCCAGGAAGGCTTAAACGGGCGCTGGAGGGAACAGAAGTGAAAAGTGCCACATCCTTCCGGACGAGAACATCCCCGGAAAGACCTGTGACATCTCTGGAACTCCAACCAAATGACACTGCTTGACGTCACAGAGGATGTCATTCAAGTTCTCGTCCATTCCCAAGACACTTCGGGGGGATTCACACTGACCTGGATTACCCCTGGTTGTTACAACCTCCTCCAGGTACCCCGACCCACAACAACAAAGAGGAGCAAAATAATATGCCTGTGACCCACTCCAGGGGAATCATCAAGATTGATGTGCCGTCAGGTTCGGGAAAACGGAAGTTTTGAGGTCAAGGAACTGCCCTGGCTAACGTCCACAATGGTGTTAGATAAGCTCACGAACAACTACTGGAGCAACAGCTACGGCTGGTGACTGGTTCGCTCCTTCTGATGGGGCCTCAACTCCAACCGAACAAGCAGGGTCATGGGACACATGCGACAGGGACTCCGGCAGGATAGACGGAGACAACTGAAGTGGGCAGGAAGCGAAAAGGGTCGCCCACGCAAAAGGCCCAACCACGGCAGCTGCTCTGTGTCCACTGAATTATAGAATGTGGATTATCTGCCCTCCGGATGTATAACTAGGAGACCCCTCCTCCAAGCCACCAAATGTTGTCTCCAACAACACAGCATTCAATTATTCACATAATTACAAGTGATCTTGCGGGTGGAGGACTCCGGGCATCACTGGTATTCACTACTGTGAGGGTTCCGGCAACACTTATCAAAGCACCAAGAGCCCCCCCCCACCGCCGTTAAGTTATAACGATCTTTGACGACTGTAGTTGGCGATAAAATTTGGGATGACCGCATTACTGATTTCGCTAGCGTGGGCCCAGCTCCACACGAGAACATTGAGCAAGACATCGTGCCACCTGGAGACACTGTCCGATCTGCCCTGCATCTGTAAGATACAGACTACAAGGTAGTAACAATGGCATGTGCGCATGTCGATGATGTTGCAATCCTTCATCTCAGCGCATCATTCCCCCATCCATTTCTCCATCAGGTGGAGACTCTTTCCGAGTCTGGTGTGTGGGTGGGTACAAAGCATGCCCATGGGGTAGAGGCAATCCGAAAAATGTCTTCCCCAATTAACAGGTGCTCCATGGTTCCATCAATTCAACTCCATCCCAGCCCTTAAAAATGCTATCTGAGATAGTCAACCATTGTTCTTACTATCATTCTCATTCCTTCAACAAAATTGCATCCTTTTCTTCCATTTTTCGGACGTACTTCTGCGTGACAGCTCCATGTGATGGATCCTTAGTGACCCCTCCACAGCTCACTTTGAGTGTGTCAATCTCATCGTACGGGGTAGTTCCCAACCCAACCAACGTCTCCTCCAGAGTCTCGTGGAGGAGGAGTGACAACTTGAATGCTCACATGCGACCTGGCTGGCGGCATCTGCAAGATTCTTATTTTTACTGTCAGGATGTCGCAGTGGGTTAGCAACTGGCACCTCACCGCACTCTCATGTCACACTGGATGGCATTCCGAGCACGGATTTGCAACGTTGAGTTTCCACGTGAGACACTCGCATCCTATCCCTCTGCAGCACTCTGTAATCCGTGCTCCTCTCATTATGTGGACCGCTATTGAGCAAGAAAACTTGGATAGGTTTGGATTGTCCCTTTGCCAAATTATTTTCCGGTTCCAGAGAGTAGTCGAAGCAACCCATTTTTCATTTAAGAAAGGCCAGTTGTGTTACAAATGTGCCGGGGGAGGGCCCCACGGCAGAGTCCCTCCATCAAGGGGATCCCGCTTTATCGAATTACAAAAATCCGTGGTTTGGGACACCACAACGCTACAGAATCTCGCAATTACAGCTTAATAGATATTTAAAATGGCCTTTTCATGTTCAAAAACCGAACATACAACCTTGAGCGCCAAATACCTCAGCTGCACGAATGTGATGTTCAAGTCAGCCAGCACATGATATGCGGTCCACATACTACTAGTACAATACACAAGATCCACAACCACGAATAACAGTCACTACACATCCCAATTCCTCTGGACTTGCACAACGTTCGTTCATCCCTTCATAACTATGGGACTGACAGCAGCAGCGGGGACATGAACCAACCAACCAGGAGGGAAAAATAGATTTCCGTGCACTACGAGCTTATTGTGTATTTGGGGGAGAGGGACAGAGGCATTGGCTCACTCACAATCAGTCAGGGATGGGGCAGAAGGGTAGGGTAAAAAACACTATTTCCATTCATTGTACCAGTTTACCAGGGCGTCAATAATAACCTGAGCGTGTGAAATGTATCCATCCAGCCATTATATTTTCCACTACTTTATTGAACAATCCTGTTCCGTTCACTACATCCATTCAGTGCCCCATATAACAATATAGACCTCTCCTCCGTACGCAAACCCACGGGTACATTCGGGAGCCAATAGTACACTAACATGGTTTAGATGGGTCGCGTCCTCCGCACACTTTCCATGCCAATGCCGACCAACATTGCAATGCAGCACACATACACGACTCCTGCTCATATTGGGCACAAGATTAGTCGGCTCCCGAACACACATGCAGGCACACAAGGGCGGCAAAGCACGGCGGATAAAGGTAAATAAAATCTCGTCCTCAAACCTTCCTTCCCATATCCCGCCTACCGCCTACCACCACGAAATCGTCGTCCTGCACCAAAAAATTATCCCTTCACACGGATCACAGACGTTAAGTATTATTAGCCGCACTACTACCAGTAGTAGCAGTAATAGCAGTAATATTGGTCGTATTAGTACCCAGGAATGAATCTAAACCTCAACTTTTTCATTGCGACATTGCGATAGCTCCGCACCAAGCCTGTCACGAGCCCGATGGTGACTGTCGTAGCAGAGAAACGTTCCCGATTAACACCTAAATACAGAAAGCCACATACGCACAAACAGACACACGTATACCCGCACGTCATTTAATTTCAACGCAAGCTTTTACGCTAAAATGGGTGGCAGTGCAGACAAATCAGTCAGACGATACCTCCAAGACGGCTACACACCCAAGGTAGAATCAATATTAAATTACTAAATTACCCACTACTACTGATATTCAAAGTGACCACATCATTATTACACAGGGGAACAAAGTCGTTTCAAGTAATATGGCGATCCTAATAGTAAGTAAAGCGCAGCTCATTCAGACGCCATTTCTTTCTTTCACTAATGCTCTGGTCGCCGCCGCTACTACTACTACTACTACTCCTCCTTTTCCTACATACAAACTCTTACTCACTCCATATACCCAAGCGTCCAAAATGCCCGGGTCAGCGTCAGCATCGCCTTTAATTACAAAGCGGGACGTGACAGGCTTCCTTCCCAGCCGACATCCCGACGACAGAGGTGGAGGGATCTCCCATCTTCCCTCAACGGAGTATGGACATCGTGAGGGGTACATGCTCCAGCATGGGAACTGTTCCAACTCCCCCTAGAGTAAATTATAATGGTGCTGGCCCGAGAGGCTTTTAGCCCTGACTATGTGCATGGGTACGGATGCACACGAGTAAAAATCACCCCGTCAATAAAGAGGATGAGGTCATGCAGGAGGATAAATCCTCGTCCAACTACTTCACCACCGCACCGCAGAGCACAGTTGTTGAGAGGGAGGAGGATTTGACCATACGGTCTGGCAAATCTCCTCCGCGCTCCTGGCATCATGACACAAGGGCTCGGAAAACCTTCCAATTTCATCTCCTCCTCACTGGAACATCAACACAGGCATACAAACACACACACACACACACACACATCCACACACACACACACACACATCCACACACACGTCGTTCCCAGTTCCAGTTCATCACATCACGCAACCGGTTTCCCTCCAAAACACCCAAACTCCCATCCAGCCTGCCGTCCCCACCATTGAGAGACAGAAAGACAGGGAGCGAGAGAATCCACCGCCTATTCTGTTCCCTGACCCGCCCCCCCCCCGCTGGGGTCAGGGTAGAACCCAATGACAAATGATCATTGACTACAGGATGACAGGGCTTCTAAACTCCAAATAACTTTATTTTTGTTATTATTATTATTATTTTTATTCTTATGATCATCGCAAACACTCGGTGTAAATTTGAACAGCATAACTCCTCAACCATGACATGTTACATGTACTATGTACAGACATGGGATACAGACTAGGGAAACTTGTCCTATATCGTGTCAAAAAAGTTACAAATTTCCACAACAGCTGCACCCATCCACCACAGCACGTGCAACCCAAACCCATGGAGAGCCCATGCAATGGAATGGCCAACACAGTGGATCAGAGGATATACTATACACAAACAACTCGAGGCTTTTCATGTTGCGAAATTCCCTGTGTGATAACAATAACAGAGCACCACAGACTGAACACATGTACTACACCAGGATAGGAAACCCCCCCTACAACTATAACCGCTGCTTACTACTGTCTGCTACCATCACCATGTTTCTATTGCTGCTATTACCACCGGGTCAAGCCCGATCGCTCCCCACAGATGGATACGGGCTCGGGAGTGAGATAACAAAAATGTAATAACATAATGCCCCTTTTGTGCTCCCTTACAGCCGTAGTAGTAAGTCCCATGGTGGAAACTCCCTTATAACTCTCACTCTTCCTCTCTTTCCATCCGTCGTCCGCCTATAACCCCGTCAGTCAGCAGATAAGTCGGGCGGAAAATACTTCCTAATGTGCTTCCAACATTAACAGTCCGGGTCCATAATGGTGTGCATACTCAGGCACAGACACGCGCACACACAGGCACAGGCACAGACACACACACACAAACACACCCACACATACATGATCCTGGCAGGCAGATGTCATTTTACACGAGCCTCGCCGCCGGGAAAACTTCACACGACAACACCAATTAGCCACTCAATTAGGCATACAGAGTGGGAACCAGGAGAGAGTTCCCAACTTCCCACTCTATCTCTCCCTCTCCCCTCATCCTCCTCCATTCAACCTAACCTCTCCAACTGCTCTTATTGCTTAAAAACTTGCTCCTCATCATCCTTATCGCCTCGCAGATTCTTTAACTGTCGTCGTCTCCCCACTAAACCAGCGGAGTCATGAGGGAAACCCACTCCGGGTCTTGAGAAGACCAAGTAATAATTTACATTTGTACAAATATAAAGGCATTCATTAAACCAGTTTCCTCTCTCTCTCTACACACACAAACACACACACACACACACACACACACACACACAAGCACAAGCACACATATACATTAGGACTGTAACAGAAAAAAAGGAATATCACCAGCTTCCCTCCTCTATTTCCCCTTTATTTAGCTGCTGGCTCGCTCTTCCTGTTGTAGCCATTCATATACATACTACTGCATTCGGAGTCATGCTTTATAGGGTACTACAAGAGGATGTATAGCGGCTGCTGTGCCGACGGGCCAACCTAAAAGGCACAGGACGAGTGGAGAAAAACAAACTTGGGACGAGAAGAAAAATGGAAACTAACACATTCATGAGCTTTTCATCTTCTTCTCCTTCTCCTTCCTCCCCAGCCAAATCATCCCTCTCCCGTTCTCTCCTACTACGGCCGGAGGAGTGTACACACAGACAGACACACACACACACACACCAAAACTATACTCTCTGGTAGTAAAAGTCAGAAAAGTCTGAATCCTGTCGACCATAAACTCCCTCTCTCACCACCACCAACACTACCACCACTACTACAACGAGTACTGCTACTTCTCCCATCACCAGATCTACTTGCTAACTCCCACAGTCTCACTCAGAGTAAGTCAGACAGTCAGTTTAGTAGTATATAGTAAATGCATGGAGCACGTACATCCCGACGATTTGCACTACCAACTGTGGTTCCACTCTCGTGATACAGAAGTAGAAATAGTAAACACGGAGAAGCGGAAACACCGGATCCCGAAGCAAAGGGAAAAAACAGGCAACGATGCGGGGAAACAGAGCAAGGAGGAGGAGGAGGAGGAGGAGGAGGAGGAGGATGAGGAAGAAGAAGAAGAAGAAGAAGAAGAAGAAGAAGAAGAAGAACGTATAAAATTCTAAGTAGTATTTCGAGGAGTACGGGGGAGAAAAAAAACCGGGCATCCCTCCGTAGCCTCCGCACATTATACTTCAACCCACGAGGGACATAGGATAGGAACAATGGGAGTATAATAGGATCATCCTCACAGTCAGAGTCAGATCGGCTCCCTCCCCACCAGCCCCTCTGGAAGTGCACAACAATGTACACTGCATCTGTGCAAGACGTAATTTTTGCACGGAGGAATGAGAGAATTCCTTAATCTTGTTATCTCCATCTCTATCCATCTCTCCGTCCGTCCGTCTCCCTCCCCGCTCAGCCCCCCCCCTCCGTAAATCATGTCAAAAAAGAAAGGGTGCGTGGAAAAATCAGGAGCAGTCGAGGAGAGATCCAAAAATACACTTAAGAAAAGACATCTGCTACCAATAAAAACATTCATGATTTTACATGCTGAAAGTTCTCCTCTTGAGTCGTATCTTCGTAGTAGCCAAAAGAGCTCCTCACTTCCCTCACAACATCATCCATCCAACGACGACGACGACGACAACAACAACAACAACAACATCATCATCAGCATCACCATCAGCACTACCACCACGACAACGACAACGACCAATACTACTAACTACCAACCATTACCACAACTACTATTACTAGTACACTATCACCACCAAACTCCTCCACAATGCTCTATAATTCTTCTTCTTCTTTTCCTATCTTCTTTGTGAATGTGGTGGTGAGGAGCACACGGGGCCATACACCAGATCTCCATCATCTCATCATTTCACTCAGAGCCTATGGATCTCCTTCACGCAGACACATGCACATACAGCATACACGACCATGCTCACTCACAGAAAACACATTTGGACACATTGGCGTGCACACAGGCAAACACACACCTACGTTTACATTATAGCGTACACATACTCCCTATATACAAGTCCTCCTCCTCCTCCTTCTCCACACACAAGTACTCCACTATATTCTCTCTATTACCATCCTCCCCGCTCAGCTTATGGGATTGGGTAATGTGCCCATATTTCCTTCTCCGGTTTCTCAGCACAATCTCAACCCCGAC
>WJFA01001539.1:0-20725 GCA_009870155.1 Pseudobourletiella spinata | reverse complement strand
ACCATTCTTATTACCTGCGATTAGCAGGTAATAAGAATGGTAGGGGGTAAAGAGAGTAAGGGCTTGCTTAATAGGCCTTGTTACTTGCTACAGGTCATAAATATTTGTTTTTAATTATGCTCAGACCCACTGGGAACTCCGTGCGTTCCGGCAGACACGTTTGAATTTTTGTTGAAGTCAGGGGCGGGGTAGGTGAAGGGTCAAAGGATAATTCCTTCTTAAATATCTGTGTATATCAATGGTGAGAGTGCCGGTTGTTGATGTACTGGGAGTTGGTCTCATTAAACTGTGAGAACAGCTGCCAGCACAACACAGTGAAGGTGCCTACGCGACCACTACAGTGGTAAAAATCACTGTGTGGGACTCGCAGGCATGATTGGGAATTGGGAAAGTGGAAACGTTTTGGCAGTGTGATGTGTCGTCGGTGCGGTGTGTGAGAAAGGTGGTGTGTAAGTGTGTACGTAAACGCCTCTGGAAGGTAAGCCCCTGTTTCAACTGCTCTCATTATAATTTGTTAACCACGTAGCCTCCGTACAAGTACTTGAAGGGATGGCAAAAAAGCACTAAAAGTGTTAAGTACTGGTAATGTAAATGTGTCTAATTGCAGATAATCATTTTGACCTCTTGATTACAGTTCCAGTCACATTGGTACTCGCCAACTCACTTGCCCCGATGAGCGCTCACGTGTAACAGGCTGAGAACTAGTTGACACAAGTTTCAGGAGGTGTAGTATTATCCTCTCCTGCGGGAGTTTTCGTAAATTAAACCATGCAGTGGTGGTGGATGCTCCTACCATTTGCTCTGTCTGGGCTGATCCTGTATGACCCCACCATGGTTTACCATCTCTCCTTGCACGCAGCTGCTTTGACAGTTTCTATCCCTATCAGGATAGCTGTGGGTTGTGTCATCTTTCGTTCCATTTTCTTTTTATACGAGTACCTGTACCCCGAAGGTAACTGTGGATGGTTAAACTGGTGGGATGTTTTCTGCCAGACGAAATTAATACCGAAATTCGAAGGGATTTTCGTGGAGCGAAGACGAGATTCCCCTGAAGATGACAAGATAGGTAGAAACTCACGCGGTTTATCAGATTAAGCACAACAAGGAAATTTACAATTAACTTCCAGTTGTTTTCAAAGGACCTATAATGTATTCGAGAATATTGTAGTACAGTAAAAGTTTTTTTAACTCTAAATTACTTGGGCTTTCGTCTCCTGTACATAGAGTCTTTTGACGCATACTGCGTTAGTGCATCGTTAGTTGATGCATAAGAAACAAGGCAATTCTCCATCATTTGAGGCATAAAGCATGATGACGGACACTCGAAGTCCTCGCAATTCCCCCGAAAGGGTTCCGAAGCGGATACCATACAACTTTTTGACAGGAGAGGACGGAAGACTGCCCGGAAAATCTAACATGTTTCATAATGAGACAACCCAACGAGTATTTTCAAAGTATTTCAAGGGAACTTACAGGTCATCATCGAGCTTGTATTTATAAGGGCACACTCAATGGCTAATAAGGCGCGGGCTGTACGTCAGATTCGAAAGCACAATAACTGTTTTCCCCTTGTATCTATATGTACGTGCCGTCTCTCATTTGAGCAGTACCCTACCTGGCCAGGAAGCTCACAACACGTAAGACGTGATCTTCATCTTGCGTCTCTTTGAGGTCTATTCGAAAAACTCATTTTCCAAATTCAGCGTCACATGGGTTTACTTTAGAAATTTTGAAGTCATAACTCATGCGATGCCTCAGTGGTTGGAAAATTTGAAATCCCTTCCTTGTGTCTGCACCGCCTCACAAAAAGTTTGAATGAGTCGAGACCAATGCTATCCGCTGAAGGACGCTATTGACTTGTTGCCGGGTCAGTGCCAAGACATTGCATAAATGTGAAATTTTGTACAAAATTAGGTGAACGACCTCGCTCATAACTGGGTCAGCGGCCTTCTAACTGAAAAGAGGCAGTAGTGCGTTGCGGAAACCATCGTAGGTTAGGGAGACTGATTTCAAACGCTTCTGGCTAGGACTCGTAGCGACAAGATAACGAGGGAACGGAACGGTTTTACGCTACACTTATTGAGGTATTAATCCTGTTTAATACCTTTATAGCGGTGTCTAAATTGATACAGCGTAATTGAAACGGTTGGAAGTGATCATGATGTAAATTTTATTCTCTCTCTTGGTTCTTAGCAGCTTCGCTTTTGGTGTTCACCGACACCTACTGCTCCATAGTTATGAGCGTCAAAACGGAACGTCGGCTCGAAAGTTTTCAAGGGACCCGAGTATATGTTGTCAACCCTGAACAGTTGCGTCAAAAGGTGGTTCTTCAAGCGCTTCAAGTGGGAAAACCAGGGAAACCGGACGGGTTGAGTCCAACTGCTTCTCCCCCAGCCACTCAATCCTTCCACGATAGGAAACCACGGAAACGGAGGCTTGAAAGCGACGAAGGCGTTTTCGAGGATGAGGACGATATCTCATACAGTAAAATTTCTGTAAAAGAAGTTACCACGCGAGCCGGTCGGGTATCCAAAGTCAAACAACCGGGATTAGTTGCGAAAGCTCCCAAACCCGCCTGTAGTGAAACATCAGGTTTGAAAGTGAAGAAACGTGAACCTGCAAGCGTGTTCCGTTGCCCGACTTGTTCCAAAGTCTACATCGGGTACTCTAAGCTGAAGCTGCACTTCCGAAAGTTCCCCGACCATTACAACTACAGTGGTCAGGATGCTACGGTGAGTCAGGATGGACAGGGGAAATCAGCAGTGAATGAGCCAGTTCACGCGGAAACTCAGACTGATTCTCCGATGTGGGCACATGGTGCTGAAGTTGGAGTACAGACATCTCCCCCACCAAGTATAAAATTGAGTGACTCAATTGACGGGTCCCCGAATTTTCCAGCCTTTCACTCCCTTTTGCAATCGGCCGCCAGTACCGATTTGCAACTCAACTTTCCATATTCCACTGGATCGACAAGCGGCTTCCTTCGCGCGTTTACTAATCTTGTTGCTCCGAATAAGCAAGGGAATGCGATTTATACATCGCCATGCAACCCCGGTGGACATGATAGCGTAGTCCCTCCCTCCCCCACGCCCTTCAGCAGTCCAAGCCCTGTGTCTATTAGTTCCATGGTGGGTAACAAAACTGACAGCGTTCCCACACCAAACTCACCCACCATTGGTCGATTCATTGGTCACGGTGGTGGTGGGAGCAGCACAGATGCTAATCATTCCATTGGTACAATTCAAAAATTTCTCTGGGAACTGGTGGAGGAGAGAATGATCCAGCATGGGATTAATGAGGTCTGTGGATAGTAGTAATTCCCTTCCGTTTATTCCATCAAGTCTGTTGAGAAATTTTTATAAGTTTTCTCAAAATTTTTTTTACAGATTTTGGCGGAACTGGCGGACGTTGCGGAGAAACTTGCCAAAATTGCAAGGGACAAAATCATACCGATTCGAGAAGAGGAAGAAGAGCAACTGAGAGCCAATAATATTGCTCCGATAGTCCAGGTGAGTGTGTATTTATGAATAATGACAGGAACGGACTTCTAAAACCGCGGATATAGTCTGTGGGATTTCTGTCTAAAAATCCTTTTTCCTTTTTCTTCAAGGTTGATACACCATTCCTGTCTCATCTTCTGGACCTTCCATTCGGAACGTACATGTTCAAAGAGGATGCTGGCGTCCGTCGGGCACCCCCACCACCTGTCCCTGCTGATATTTCCTTGAATAGTCTCACAAGTGGCGTCGAGGTGGACATTGACAAATTCCTCCCTGGCATCGATCTCGTTCACTTGCCCCACTTAACTAATCTAGACTTTTCCTCGATATGAGAAATACATTTAGTATTATTTCAGGCTGTGAAAGCTATTTTCGTCGTAAATTTTCGCTATAATAATAATCGCATTGTACGTCATAGGAAGGACGGAGAAGACTCGTGAGCCGGGCTTCCGTCAGTTTCTCCTCCCTTCTCCCGTAGAATCCGCAGAGTCGGATTGGAAAAAAATTAACATATGTATATATATATGTATATCGAATTTATTTTTTATCAACTCAAATCTTCGAACGCTTTATCCTTTTTATTCAGTTTTGAAGAAAGTGCATATCGTGTAGTCGTGAGCGGCATATGTATATTTATTGGTTATAGTTTCTTTCAGGGTTATGCGGTTTGTTAAATTAAGACGATTACGTCCGGATTATCGCAAGAACATGGAGAGGCAGTAATTATTACGTGAAGGAATCGCAGCGAGTTCTCTTTCCGCTCTTGCTGTACAGTTTTGATTAAGGGGAGGCCATTCGCGCCCGCTTCTCATGATGTTGCTTCCACACACTGGAAATTCCCTTTATATGGGTACACGGATGCGACTGTCTGTTAAATTTTTTTCTTTTCTCGCTCTCCACACCGTTGCCACCGGGTCAGCAACTTAATCATGGGGAATGAGGGTGCATATTATTTTGACGTCACATAGGATAAACATCTCGGGGGACTGGCCGACTCCACCACCCTACATGTCTACTACGCCCGCCGCCGCCAATCTTCTTATAACTCTAGATACATATATAGACTGTCAATAATAATGGTTGTAACAATCAAAATGTGTTCGAAAATAGTTTGTAAAAATTAAAATTAGTAAATAAGAACCAATGTATATCCTTGGGGTCGCCATGTACATCCTCGTTCATTCTTTGTCTTGTCATCTCCCACAGGGAAACGGAATGGAACAAGTAGTACGCTGGAACTTCATCTCCCTTGTTCCACCCACCCTCGCACATGTGCCCGCATTCTAATCAGCCACTCTTCCATCCACTAACTATATGGCGAATCCCATCATGCCACTAGCAGAAGAACGGTGGTCGTGAACTTGAACAGATGTCTACAATCATAAAATTTGATGAAGGTTGTGAACAGATTTGTCTTACTAACAGTGACTCTCCTTTACATCTCATGACCATTTCCGAATGGAGTCAAAGGAGCGAAGCTCTCCACGGCCCAAACTCTTCAGGAAGAGCCTCAATGTATTTCTTATCTGACATGCTTACGCAGAACGGAAATGTCAAATCCTCCTTGAGTTGGATACAGGAGCTGATAAGGGAGCATTTGGTAGTATAATTCATGGTAATTACGTGGCGTCGTCCAGAGTTAGGGCAGCACAGTCAGTCCTTCTCATTCTCCTCTACGTTTCACCCGACGCTGGGATTTGATCCATTGCCACTGCCACTGCAACACCTAATTCTCACAACATCCCTACTCAGCAAGGATGCATCTGTGGATAAAACCAACAGTTAAAAAGAGTCTGTACACTCTTGTGTCTGTCATCTTCTTCTACTGGATTTTCCTCAGGAAGAAACGCTATACCGAAACCTTCAACGTGACGCTGGAGGCAGTTGAGCCGAAAACGGCATGGGAGTACATGGCTGATTTTTCCAACCAGGCAAAATTCAACCCCACAATGTAAGTTCCATGCCATCATAAAAATAAATGATCACTGTAGACAGTGGGACCGATGCAGGGATACAATTTTCAACCATTTTTAACCTCTATTACTCCACAGATACGACTTTGAAGTGGACTACGAAAAGGGGAACTATGCACTGTGGGAGTACGGGGTCACGTACAAGGAGAGCTTGGTCCTTTTCCCTTTCATAAGACATGTGAACACGGCCGTTTACCGAGTCACGCCTGAATCCCACCATGGACATCACGATCCCTTCCGTATCGACAGCCAACATACGTGCTGCATCTTCTTCATGTGCTGTAAGTTGACCAACTGAGATTCGAACTGAAATTTGTAATAGGAGAGATAATAATATGCTCTGAAGCCCGTCGTCTTAACCCATCAATCGATGAATGCACACAGTGAGGACCGACGCCCAGATGACATTTAAGTCTGGAAAGGCGGCCCAAACTACGGAACTGGAGGAAATAATACAGTTTGAATGCCCCCCGCTCATGTCAACAATGTGCCGGCGGGAACTGAGAGCTCAGCGAGGATTGATTCGTCAACGGCTGGAGGAACTGGACATGAACATGTAGTACAGTTACACCATGGTTTTTAATGAGACGTTCAACCCTCAGGTTTATAAGCCATATAGTTACACAGTGTAATAAAATCTTGGGAAAACCCAGGGATTGACATGACAAAAATTATTTGGGATGGCGCGTAATAGTGGGAGCACTGTCGAAGGAAAGATACAGTTGCTCAGTACAGTTTGGAGTTTTTTTGGAAATCAGAAACCTACATTGATGGTACGGTGTTACTCAATATATTTGTATTATTACTTTATAAAAGTTGTACGAACAACAAAGAGAAATACATAACAAGTTGATTTTATACTAGCTCTCTGAGTGTCTCTCTCGTGTGTTCCCTCCTACACACATACACAGAAATAAACTCAAATCCACAGCAGCGGAATTGGCGAGGCCAGTAGACCATCAACTCCCCCCACCAATCTCAATTCATCATCATGCAACCTAATTCTCCCCGTCCTCATCTGCAGAAGAAACAAAAGGAAAGAAGGAATAAATAATAAAAATTGAAGAGAACCTACGATAGTAGTGCTAAAGGGGGAAAATCACACTAAAGAAGGAAAGAAAGAAAATCATTCACCATTGCCTTCATCTGATGAATCTTCCTCTTCAGATTCGAAAGTATTATCGGGTATATCGTACAGATGAATGTATTGCTTGTTAGGATCCCGGAGAATCAAATACTTCCCATCCTTTTGCTTCATACAGAGGTCAATGACGCAGCGGAGGACACCCCAGGCATTGTCCATGTTCAAGCTGATCTGAGTTGCAAACTCAGTGGGCTTAAACTGCTGCGTTCCCAAGATTACGTGGTTCGTATCATCACGGACATGGACTCGGGATACATATCTAGAGGAAGGAATGAGTGGAATTTTAATTAATCAACTTACGGCCGCTGGAATGGAGTTTTACACCCCTCAATTTTCCAAATCCACTCATTAGCAGGAACTCACCCAAACTTAATCTGATCAGAACCAGCCAGAAGAGCTTGTACGGTCCATTTGGCCAACTTGCAAGCATTATTCCTCAGCTCGTTGGCAAGCACAGCTCCTCGTTGCGAATCCAACTTTTGCCGCCACTCCATTCCGCTGGAAAACTGATTACCATGGGAAAAAGTTTGGATTAACACACACGCACGCGTTAAACAATTTTGTCAACACTGCGCCGAAAGAGGTCTGTGGTAAAACTACCTGGTATCCACTTTTAGCATTGTTTCGCGGATCCCATTCATTCAAGGCTTTAACAGTAATGAATTGTGGTTCCGAATTCGGTCCCAGAATGACGGCGTCGTGTTGACATCGTGCGACAAGAGTGATTCCTCCGTCCAAATCCCATTTCCTGTACCGGTAACCCACAGATGCCATTTTCTCTTCCTCCTCTTCCCCAATGAAGGGGTTAGGCTCCTCGAACTTGAATCGGTCTTCACCCTTGATGTGATAACACATAATAACGTCGGCCACATTCTTCCGAACGTTCAAATTCAACTGTGAGGAATGCTTGCTTACCATCTTCAAGACCTGCTGGGAAAAGTTGTTGCACACGAAAGTTGCCTCCAGAGCTAGATTATTCAAAACTTCTGGATCATCCACAGGAGGCTCGTTCGATGTCTCATTGACCGTAAGAAGATCTGGATGGATACATTTAGGATTAGGATTAGACTGGGAGCTAGAGTTGGAATGAAGGTTGATTCAAAATTTTTAAAACGCATACCAAACGTGTTGTCTCTCTTGTCGAAGAACAGCTTGTCACCAATCTTATGAACCACAATATCCCAGGAGTAGTTGGATCTTGTCGCACACATGAGCGTCGCCAAAATCGAGTCCGTGGCATACACATTCCCGGCATTTTTAGAAAGCTATACATAGATTACCATCGGCATTTAATTCATACTCAACAAAGTGAACCCATATACACTAAAATATCTCGGAAATGTGGAAATCTTTACCACCTAGAACAGCAATATCACTGATTCTCCCGTGGCAGATCTCTCTTGCTATGGCGTAGGGTTCATGTCCAGTGATCATAATGAATGCATTGTGACACACTGGATGATCAAATTCTACGCGCACGTGGAGAGCGACGGTGAAGTGATAGATAAGGCAAACACTTACCCGTCTAATTATGGGATCATCCGATGTTGTAACAGTGTGAATGATCCTATCCACAGGCACCAACGGACGCTCATTCTTCACATTCACACGATCATAAGACTTGTCGTAGTATTCCATAGAGCCACATTTCACTCTGTTGAACAAAAAAAAAAGATCAAGACTGAGGTATTTTTTTCCACAATTAAACTAGCCCCGCCAATGCAAGTGGATAGCAGTAAAATCTTACAAGTCCTCCGCCTCCTTGACGCTCGGTAGGGACAATTTGCTTAAGCGTGGGAAATCCATCTCCTCAATTACCGTCCAATCATTTTTAACGGTAACGGAAGCCTCTCGATTCTTCATCTGACCTTTGTTCTGATCGTAACGACCCCGAGGCCCACGCTGATTCTGGAACTTCCGGTCCTTCAACTTGTTTGCCTTGCCAGCCTGTGCCTGACCTTGATTCCTTTGCTGCTGCTGGCGAAGCCGGTTCAGCCTCTGTTGGTTCGGCCTGAATTTCGAGCGCTGGTACAATGGGCGCTGCACCTTAGTAGTGTCAACCAACTGGAAGGAGCTTTCATCCTCATCATGGTAATAGGCAAACTGGTTACCAGCACCAAACTGAGATGCATACTTGGCTACGGAACAGAGTTAAATATCATTGACTCATCATCATCATTACATCAAAATCGCAGTCCTGTGTGCCACACTAATCACCTCATGATTCACCCGCAAATGTCAAGAATTTTTTCAGCTTTACAGGATTAGTCCCCTCGAACACTCAGCTCTAAATGTTAGGTTCAACAAGCTTTCACTTACTTTGGAACCGGCGATCTGGATATGTGGACCCAGTCCAGTCAGCAATCTGCAACATTCCCATATTTTAAAATTTACGGAAGTAATTTCACAACCCTTCACACAACTCCATGTCTGCCCCCATTCATTTTCACTACCTCTGCGTGTAATAATAATAATTTAAGAATTTTTTCCAACTACAAATGACCATACCTTTCCAAGCCGGTCACTCTTTGCATATGGCTGGTACGGCATATCTTTGAATTGCTCCGGTATTCCCGTTGGCCCCCAGCCCGTCTCATTGTCGTGAATGACCGGAGGGACAAACTTTCCCGTTGCTTTGGACATTTTCCCTTCCAAATAGTCTCCAACTTTTGATTATGAATTTTTTTTTTGAAATATTTCACTAATCACTTCACCATTCAACGTGTTACCGCAACAAGACGGTATTATACACCTTCAATGCGGCTGTCAAACTGAAACTCCGCACATGATACACGTTGTGGCAGTAACTCCGGTCGCTCATTGATGACTCTGCTGAGGCCTCCGTCAGTCGTTCAGTCAGTTCGCCAGTAGATGCTATTAGATCCTATCCGTCTGCTTTTAGGAAGCGCCAAGTACCGAAGTGTCCTCAATGTCGTAATGCACATCCTTGCAGACGTCCACAATGACGTGTACATAAATTCGGGATAGGGTGCGTACTGTTCACCTCAAAGAGCTTGGGTACGTCTTTTATTCCTGCAGTCCCTCTAAAATCTGATTTCCTCTTTGGCGGGAAATTTTTGCCACGTACGTGTCAATGTAATGCAATGTGAATGTGTAAATGCAAAGGCATCAATTCCTAAAATGTGGTACGTCGGACTTTTAAAAGTGATATTTGGACGTGTTTAGCACATTGTTTCAACAAACAAAATTCTCAAGCAGGGCAAGCCAGGATACCTTGGTTGGACAATGCCTCGTTGTTATGTACTTGTAGACAGTAGTCAGTAGACACTCACTTTTATAGAAATCTCTGTAAAATGTGTAGTAATATGAAGCATCGATATAGATGAAAATTGTTCACTGCTGCGACTGACAACGGGACGGGAATTTTCAATTGGAAATTGCATTGGCAGAACGGGCATTCCCGCCGCTCCGACCACTACTCTAAGTTGATGGAACGATGGCCTATTTCCCAAGGATAAAGTGAGGGCGAGCAAAAAGTACATAACGGAGTAGAAACTCCATCACCTCCCAACATTGTTAGGCCTCCTCCGCGCCAATTCTCATGTCCAAAGACTGGACATGTGATTGGCTTCAGCTGCTGGACTCGTCGCTACCATTGGTGTATACAGTCGTAAATGGAACTCTGTGGTTCGACCCTACAAGTCTGAACATGAATTCCGGGTCGGCGGGTATAAACCTCTTCTTGTGTTCTGTGAATACCCAACCGAAAATGAATTTGAGGATTTCACATCTTGTGGTGGCATAAAGTGGAGGAGGAACTATTGCAAAACGTCATAGCTCCTGGACGACAACGTGTAGGGTTGGAACGAGACATACATAGTACGTACTGTTGCAATTTATAATACTGAGATAATATTTGAAGTTCTATATGCATGAGAATGCAGCATGTGCAGTAATCTGAAGTGTTGTCATTTGTTGCAGGCAGATTGTCGTTTTTGAATTTTCAAGACGAAGAACGTCACACATGTGACAGCGTCTTGGCAATTGAAAATTCAGGCTTCGTTTTCCTTGGGAGACGTGATAGTGTGTTCGAGTCGGAGGAGGTGTGAGGGTGGAATCTATATAGTGGTAAGTTTTGTCACTACTGTCACTTTGAATTAGCTTTTAGTTTAGTTTTGTCACAAATTGGACTGGAATTGGGTATGTTCGTATGCGTTAGCATCTAGGGCTTAATGTTAAGATTAATACCGGGGGGAGGGCATGGGTAACTAAATGGGTTGCCGGTGGCTGTATATCTGGGGTGTTCAGCATCAAATGCCGTGATATTCGTAATAAACATTGTAAGATTGTGGTCATCGCTTATCGCATCGGACTTCCCATCCACCTCAGCCTCCCCGGCACCGGTTGTCGCTCATTCTCTCAGCAGTATGTCCTGGCTTCTGATCGTAGTATCGTTTTACAAAGGCTGATAACTGAGAGACACCGGTAATTCACAGACGTCACGGCAGATTAAATAGCATGGCGATTCCGTCAAAGCTACACCGTCCACTGCCCCAGCCATTGCACTTCATATTCACATGTGTCCGGGATATCACAGGGCATACGAAATTCGGAATGTGTGTCACGGGGTAAAGAGGGCGATGTTGACGATGGGCTATTTATGATTTTAGATGGAGAGCTTGACAAGTGACGACGACTCGCAACAATCTGCGGATGAAACGAGACCGAGACTACGAAGCGCCAAGGTTAGTTTCCTTGTATGTTTATACATGTATGTTATTGTACTTCGAAAATAGGAATTATGATTGTTGAAGTTGATTTGTTTTTGGCCAGGGGGACAAGGTGCACATAGGTAAACGAATGGTGCGGGAAACTAGGCCGGTGCCGTTTTCTCCGAAGCATCACGAGACGAATAGAATCCGCAGCGCGGAGACAAGGGGAAAGAAAATGTCCTCACGATCTTCCTCCGGTGTCGATGGTGTTGTCAACGGAGGATTTAAAAGGACTGTAAGTGACGATTGCTGGATTCGCTGAAACTGCGTTTACAATTGTGGCGTCTCCTCTTGTGTTTACAATATTTTATAGCTGATTACAATCTTGACTTCCGATCCTGTGCAAATATTGCATATATGTTTACAGTTGTAACACATAATTGTCGGAGTTGCTGCAAATGTAAACAATTGAGGTAATGGTAAAACAAGACAAGTGTAGGGTATTTCTGGAAATTAATTCATTTCAGTTGTTTCGAAATAATGTTTAATTCAGATTGCATGCTTTGATAATTATCAACTTTGGTTTATCTGTCCCTTGATGGCCTGAATTGTTATAATTGAGCAGCAAGTTCGAGAAAGATTTTGAGCTATTGTTGACTGTAGTACACAGTTATAGGAATCACGCCCGTACACATCATGTAGCTTTCGTTCACTTTAGGTGACTTGTACCGCAGTGATAGTTCGGTTAACATTATGCAACATCGTTGGAAATTTCTCGTTTAGATTGAGCAACAGAGCCAGGAGGCTCGAATGAAGGTCCGGAGGTTGGCAGCAGTTACCGATAACATAGTGCAAATGTCACAGCGCGTAAGATTTATTACAAGAGTTAGCGGTGTCCGTTGAGGTGTAGATTGTTTCTTTTTAATCACATCAACGTTTTTTTCAGACACGGCGGGGAAACGCCTCGGGAATCATTCAGAGTATCAAACTGTACAATTTCATGTGTCACAAGTCATTCTATCAAGAGTGGCATGAGAATTTGAACTTCGTTGTGGGTGAGAACGGCTCTGGGAAAAGTGCCCTATTGTCCGGTCTTATAATAGGGCTCGGTGGTCGTGCATTGAGCACTTCTCGTACGAGTTGCGTCAGAGGTGAGTGGGTGGAGTCCTGTAGTGGGGAACAAAACGGTTGCTTCTATTTTAGCCAACAAGTGTATTTGGGGAAATTCTTAATTTAGAGCTCATCAAAACTGGTGAAACTCATGCGAAGACGGAAGTTGTTCTGCTCAACAAGGGTAAACTTCCCGTGGGAGAGTACGGGGAGGAGATCACTATTCAGAGGATCATTGATTTGAAGGGGCACTCGACGTACAAGCTTCAGTTTGGAGCCGGGGCTAAATTCAAGCCTGCCACGAAAATCGAGTTGGACAACATCCTTCGCCTGCTGGATATTCAGCTGGAAAATCCCGTCGTTATTCTCAATCAGGAATATGCTCGAAGTTTCTTACGATCAAAGGATCCTAAGGACAAGTAAGATCTGTTGTGCAGTGTAAGGTGTTGTCATATAATGGAGGTGAAGATAATATCAAGAGTTTTAACGAATAATCTCAGGTACAAACTGTTTGAGGACGGCGTTGGTACGGCTCAGTGCGATAGCATTAGAAGCCAAGTACATGAGACATTGCAAGAAATTGACCAGACCCTTGGGGAGAAGAAGGAGGTAAACTGAGTAAAAGTGTCTTTGCATCTGCTAACAATAGCACTTCTGTCAGCCTCATGATATGTGATACTCGTGTGTAGGAATTGGAACGCCTGGAGAAGGAATATCGAGAAGCGGAAGAAAGGGTGAAACTGATTGATGGAATCAGTACCTATCAGGCCCAAATGGATGCCTTGAACATTGAGCTGAAATGGTACTTTGTCCAAGTTGAAGAAGCTAAAGTGGAGGATGCGAGGGTGAAAACAGCAAAAGATCAGGAAGCCCTGGAGAAAGCAGAAACGAATTATCGGCAAAGCTTGGAGAGAAAACAGAAGGCAGAAACAGAGTCAGAGTAAGCATTAGTTAAGGTGCAAGGGGTTAAGAGTTGGTGCGGAAATGAAAAGCAATATTATTCCAATTTCTATTAGGCCAAATGCAAGTGACCAGGAGGAGAAGAAACGGAAGAAACAAGAGTTAATGAATCGACGGAATGCTATTGCGAACCAGATCAAGCAGCTTTTGCGAGAGAAGACTCAGTGTGAAATGAAATTCAAATCGGCAGACAGTACCATACTCAAACATGCCGTGACCATTGACAAGCTGGAGAAGAAGATTCGAGAGGAGGAGAAGAAGGTGCAGAACGATCGGGAAGAGCTTCTCATCAAGTACACTGAGGAAAAAAGGCAGCTGTCGGGTCAGATCGAAGAGCTCAAGTCGGAAGTGGAACGACTGGAAGCGGAGCGCCGCCAGTTTAGAGAAGGCGTTGAGAGCATTCGGAGGAAAATAGATGACGTGAAGAGTCAGCGAGAGGGAGTTCAAAATACGATTGGTAAGCCAAAATGTTTTTCCACGCTATAGTCGCCCCTAAGGGAAAAGTTTTATTGTGAGCCCCAATTTTTTGTCCAGCCATGAAGGAACGGCAATTGCGGCAAGTCGAGACGTCTTCCTCCAGCTGCGCTGCATTCGGGCCCCAGATGGAGGCCCTTGTTGACAAAGTGCAAGCCAATCGGAAGCGTTTCTCCCAAGTTCCACGCGGTCCCCTGGGTGCCTGTGTGACAGTGAAGGAGGCAAAATATGTGGATATTATACAGTTTGTCCTGCGGAATCATTTGGCGGACTTTGTCGTTGATAATCAGAAGGATGCTCAGGTGCTCAACAATCTCATTAATCAGTGCTTCGGCAAGTCCGGAGGAGCACGCGGAGTTCTTCGTCCAAGCGTACATGTCATCCGATTTCACAAGGTGCGACAATTTCTACGCCGGAACATGTTTTAAAACATGAATTTCTATTTACAACCCTCTCAGGGAATCGGAATCATGAGGTGCTTTTTGTCCCTTTAGGCTTACGATGTCTCGAGAACCAATTGCTCAGCTGGACTTCCCTACCCCACTATTCTGGACATGTTGGAGCCGGACAATAATGATCATGTCGTCATTAACTCGCTCATTGAAATATCATCTATCGAAAGGATCCTTCTGTTTAAGGATAATGCGGAAGCTCTTAGTGTGTTGTCCAGACGAGAGACGTAAGTGATATTGACCAACTAATTGGAGGAATTTATTTGTCATCAACATCTTCTGTTCACTTTACGCAGAGTACCACAGTATTGCCGCCTCGGCTTCAGCTTGGACTTTTTCAAAATCACGCCAGATCCCAATCTTCGTTGTGATGCTCAGCGTCCACCACCGCCCGGAGCTACCAAGTATTTAAAGACGAGTCACAGTCAGCTTAAGAGGTGCTTTCTGTCTGTTCCCGAATCGTTTTTTGTGCATGGATTTTTTGCACCTGTGGTCACATGATTTATATATTATTAATGATGATGAGCAGGAATCTCCAGATTGAGGTGGAAACTCTCAGGGCCGAGTTAGATAACTACACCATTAGTGAGGATATTCTCGAAGAAGAGCGGCGTCTGGTGAACGAAGTTAAAAGGCTGGACAATCTCCGGAGGACGAAGCATGTGGACCTTAACATGCTGAAGCAGCAGCTCCAGAATCTGAAGGAACCGCCGAATAGGATGGCTGATCTTGCCTCAGTGGTAATTAGTAATTATTATCACTCACGTGTACTCCCGAGTTGCCAGGGATGCGACGAATTAGCCCACAGAGTCATTTCTCTTGGTGCATTTCAGAAAGAAGAGCTGGAGGAGAAGAAGAGGGAAAAGGAGACATTGGAGGAACAGGTTCAGGTTCACCGTGAAGCTATCAATGAGAAGAAAGGGGAAATAGCGGAGGCAGAGACGGAGCGAGCCAACACCGATGCTGAGGTTGATCATCTCAACAAAGAGCTAGTTAAAGCACTCGAAAGTCAGATGAAGAAACGGGAGGAGATTGAGAAGTTGGCCGAGGTATGTTGGCTGTCATTCCAATGGAATTATAAGTTCCAATTTTTAAAACTTACTTGCATTGTCTTGTGGTTCCACTGACAGTTTGCTGAGCGCTGGAAGCGGAACATGGAAGTTGCAAGGAGGGAATTTGAGGCGAGTGAAAAGAAGCTGGCTGATGTCCTTGACGTTGTGAGACAAATGACCCAAAGTGCACTTGAGCTGGGAGATCGCGTCGAAGTTACGAGGTACTTAGGAATACATTATTATTGTTGCACACACTAATAATATCCAGTTCAGTCAGTCAGTTTGACTAATCATGAGTTCCTAACCTACAGAGGCTCAGCCGAAATAAAAAAAGAGCATGATTTGATCAAGGCGAAAATCGAGCATTTGTCGAGGTTTGCGGAGCGAAATCAATTTTACAGAGAACGATATCGGGACCTTCGACAGCGTTATAGCAAGTACAAGAAGGACTTCAAACTGGTCTCCAACATGTTCAAGGTATGCCCACTGTTTACTTTCCAAGGTCCAACTTCAATGAGCTTTCAGAGGTAGTGCAATAGTATGGATTTGAACTATCGTTTTTGTGTAGAGGGTGAAGAAATATTTCGTGCAAGTGAACATCCATTATTTGTGGGCCAGGGATAAAGTCTGTGAGGCTTTGAAGACGTGCTACGAGTCGGTAGCAAGTTCGAGAAAGTACCATGTGAGTATCCACTGCTTATGATGACCCTCGTAATGCCTGGCTTGTCAGTGTGCGGTTTTTAGTATATGCGTCCCGTTGTACGTACAGGGAAAGATCGAAATAGACCATAATACCCGTGAGCTGTTTTACCTCATTTGCCCGGATCAGGAGTCATTGGAGAAAATTGAGCAGCACGAGAAGGATGACAAATACAAGTAAGCGACATTATTCCTTGACATTTAAGGATATACATTATTTTTTCCAATACTCATTTACGAATACAATGTTTTTAATCTAAATCTGTGTGCAGGAGTAGAATGGTGGAGTATGCTGCTGGTCTGTCTGGGGGAGAGAGATCATTTTCCACGATCTGCTTCATCATTGCAATGTGGCAGGCCATGAAATCCCCTTTCTACATGCTCGACGAGTTTGATGTGTTCATGGATGCGCAAAACCGGAAAGTCAGTCAAGATGCCCTGATGACTCACGCCAAGGAGTTCGAGAATAATCAGTTCTTTTTCTTCACTCCGCTGGATCTGACGAGGATTCCCTCTGCTAGTGAAGCCCTCATTCTCAGGTGGTGCTTTAGGCTAGGCATATAAATATTATTCCATCGTCATCCTGTGGTCAGGTGTGAATTAGATTATCATTACTATTTGTCAATTCACAGGTTGTATCCCCCGGAGAGAAATGCAAACGAGGAATCGCTACCCACTGTAGATTGGTCCTGATATTGAGAATGCAGCGGTAGGAAGTAGTGGTCGAAAGCGAGGGAGGTCTGACGGAGAGGTCGCGGGACCATCCAAAGCGCGTCGTCTGTAGCCTTTTTTTAAATACTAGCGCCGCTCATGCGTCGTAGAGTTAGGATGGTGGTCTTGAGTTGTCTCTGAGTCTTAACGGGCTGATGGTGCACTGGCGTAGATTTGAGGATTTCGAGTTAGTATTGGCGGAAGTTAGTATTTTTTATAATCAGTGTTAGCTTACCAGATCGGCGGATCTAGTGACTGTATATCAAGTGCTAGTTACAGTTTATTGATGCCGTTTGTGAATTTTCTAAAATGGAAGCTCATTCCGGTGCACTTGTATGCCCGTTGTTACTTGCCCCGCGGATCTTCGAAGAGTGAGTATATGCTCGCCCTTTTCCTGTCACTTGATTAGTTACTTGAAGAGGAAGTGAACAGCGCCTATCCTTGCAATTAAGGGAACTGAATACTTTATTATAGTACAAGAAGAAATGTTCCATCCATTTACACTACTGCGAAAGTTAACTTGATGAATTATTGTAA
Organism: Pseudobourletiella spinata; assembly: GCA_009870155.1. Lineage (NCBI taxonomy): Eukaryota > Metazoa > Arthropoda > Collembola > Symphypleona > Bourletiellidae > Pseudobourletiella > Pseudobourletiella spinata. Next base: position 3,440 of record WJFA01001539.1, on the reverse strand, counting down.
AACCAACCAAATGAACCACTGTAGTCACTTTTTATTTCAAATAATATTGCTTTACTTAGTATAAATGAAGGGAAGGGAGACTTAATTGCCTACGCTGGCACTTAACGAGACACCTCATCCATCACTATCCATGCGGTAGCGGTCGTAATACTCTGACTTGAGCGTGTGACATCAATTTATTATTGTATTGCTATTGCTAGCCTCAAGTTGGCTCTGACTTTAACCTCAATGATAATATATTAGTATGTGGAGCTGTTGTGATGCATACATATTGACCTGACTGTAACTTGCACTCCTGAGATGTGGCTTGTAATAACCAGGGTAGTACGTATTGTTAGAAATATAAATATCGACTTGCGCCGTGCGAATCGCGAATTTTATACGAATTGAATCCGGCCATGTTGGGATATTGTTTTAGTAACTCGTAATGCCCTCTCTGTAGCTTCAAGACATTGCACAACTGGGGGGGGGGGCAAGCTCCTGGTCGAACATGACTCATGAGGTACGTGATCATGTTATTAAGAATACTGAATTAATTTAGTAGGTTTATTTTTGTAGACACTTTTAGTGTAGAAGAACTTGAATGCGTGGTTACATTCCAGTTCGTCCCCCACGGTTATGTCATAATAATATTTGTAATGGTTACAAGAAAATTTGCGTAAAATGAATTAAATCGCAATGTTATTTGGACTAGAAACGGTCAATTGAATAAAGTTGAGGATTTAAACCACTTACTTCTTGAAACCACCAAGTTCAGTTTGTTGGAACCGATGTCACGGTCCCCTTAGCTACTAGCTACTAACTAACAGCATTTCGTCATGCAGCAGCACCTCTTCACTTTAAATTGATAGCGAAATACGAATTCGTCTTCAGGCACCACCACCGGGCGCCCTTTTCATTAGCCTATTAGTTTCTTTAATATTTATCTTAGTTTCTTTGGGTTTTGCAATTTTCGAACACCGTATTGCATTGACTTGGATTCGCTTCCCTGAGATGGTCACAATCAAGGTGAGATACATTGTGGATGTGAGCAGAAGTCTCACCTCTTCGGAACCGTTGAAAGATTGTAAAATTACCATCGGATTTGGAAGGTTCACAAAAGAAATACACGAAATAAGTCGAAACCCCATCTTCCTTTAGTTGCGAATTGCGACAGGGAGCCTCGGCCCATCTCAAGAAATGAACTTTCTTCTCAGAGTGTTGACCTCCTGACCCCGAGTTCAATTTCCAACTGTTACTCATGTATTTTATGTGGAGAATAGCCAGTCAGCGGTCGTTCACCCCTTCGAAGTTTGGTATTAAACCTCAAAGTACAAGGAAACAATTGCTAGTTGTTCGGTCGAAATCTTCCTTTCTTGGTCTATCTTGTGTCATCCTCTACGGAGATCGATCTCTTCTGTACTACGAGCTCAAGTCAACAGGCTGAGCAAGTCCGGACGCCGCGTTGACGTTTAAGCAAATGGAGTTTTAACGGAGGTGCACTCGGATGCCAACAATGAAACTTGCGATCCAAACACAGTAAATCCGAAACAGAAATTCATTACGTTTTTGCTCACTGCTCAAATACACTCGAATATTTGGCTCTACCATTGTATAAGATGAGAGTGTGAGAGCATTTATTCGAATTATTGCAGTAATGATGTGTCCATGTACCTTACACTGAGTACTCTTGTATATTTTAGTGGTTAGCCCTACAACTGAAACTTTGATATTTATTTGTGATTACTCGTCTGCTTTCTTTTCCGAAATCTACCCAATCTCTGCCACACTAGCAAGTACCCTTTAATATTTACTGCCCTTTCGACTTACGGCCTATGCCGTTGGGAGTCGTACGTAAAGGAACACAGTAAGTTCAGCCCACACTATATTGACTGTTACATTTCCATCTGAAATCTTACACTCCGCCACTGGAATATTAATTGAGCTCACTTGATAAAAACATTATGGTGTCTTACGAAAATTATTTGCAGCAAATGCATGGATCCCACCCCGTAACCCGTTTTATTGTATGATCTCGTCTCTATAGTGGTGAAAGCAAGATTGGCAGGGGATGGGACAGAGATGAACGAAGAATGGTTAATGGTGTGACTCGACCTGAACCCCCGACAATACACGCAATCGACACTGATTCTGAAGAAGACTCTGACTTTGACCAAGCGGAATTTGTTCGCTTACGAGCCTCACTGCATCGGAGAATCGAGGAGGCGGAAGCCAGGGATCGAGAGCACAGCAAACGTGTAAGTAACCCGTGCAGGTTAGTTACAAAATCAAGCCACCAAAAGTTATCAAAATTTGCTCATTCTTCCGGAGAGTTGTTTCCCGCCCCAAACAACCTCCTCGTTCTCATCGGAGTCAATGGACGTTTGAACTGTTATTTTTCAGGAAAATTCAAAAATTTTTTCAGCGGATATTCGACTCCAGCTCCAAACGTTTATCACCATATGACCAAGGGCAGCAACAGCCCGCGGCGGACTTATCCGCTCTTAAAAGCCCGTCCTCCGTGAATCAGAAGCTCGGCGAGTTCCACCGGTCCTGCGAATTCACCGACTCCTCCAATGACATCGACTCTGAGTCTCCATAATTCTTTGTACCGCAACTCACCGTACCTTGATAGAAATAGTTCTCATGACCTGTATCACATTTTATTACTAAATCGCAATCTAGTGGTGACCCTATGAGTTCAGGCTTTACAATATAGTACAGTATTGCCTTTTTTGAAGTTATTCTCCTCATTTAAGCAAATTAGGGGACGTCGTAGTTATGAATGTGCATAGTGGGAAGTATTTCGGTTTTCATAGCTTGTCCACAAGCGCGGTGGACGCCAAATCATCTTTCACAACAGTAGGACCTCAGATGCTCAAATGTACATAATAAATGTTGTCATTTGTGATTCATGTTCGTGAGCAAGTCAGTGCACACACGACTCCATATTTGACGTGCAACCGTAAACAGTCTTCTATACCTTCACCTGTCGACTGCACATGCGCATATTCTTATCGCTCGCAGAATTGCAAAGATTGCCACCGTTACGGAGGTGGCAATAGCGCCGACTTGTAGGAGCAGCAATACCTAATCGCCACTGATTGTCCGCTGCCCACATATCAGAGCAGAACCAGTTCTTGTTATCAGTGCCATATATGGAGCAACACGTTCCGGGTAGGCGTGTGTTATTACACTGCAAACAAACTCACATTCTGAGGACATGCACACATGGATGCCCTTACACGCCACAAGGATAAGCATGGGATCCTGTTACGGAATCTGGACGGTGGTAGGCAGTGCAGATTGCCCGTCCGCATGCCATCAGCAGTTGCAGTCCCAAGAGTTTTGTTTTGTATTTGCGACAGTGTGATTTGCATGTGAGAATGCTCCTGGCTCCACTTTACCATACTATACTATGAAGTACATGGCATATACAGTGGAGTGGAGTTTGTGGTTCG
>WJFA01001538.1:0-20750 GCA_009870155.1 Pseudobourletiella spinata | reverse complement strand
ATAATTCTTGCCATTTAGCCACTAGGGCCTTTGTACAGTTGACCGTGCCGGTGGATGATAACTGATAACCAATTTTGAGGCGACGTACCATGTTCGAAAATCCGATGGACATGAGGTTGAAGACACGGGCTAACAAGTGTAAGTGGTCTGACAAATTTCCCGTACACCTACACTATACTCAAGAAAGGTGATTTCTATGAGAGTGTTTCTATATGGCGTAATTCACATTTCCGGGAAATCATTTATGAGTAATTAATACCCTACATTGTGTACAAGGACCGTTTTACCCCTACTGACTCAGGCAGCAGTGTTTGTAAATTTAGAATTCGCCTTGGCTTTCGATAGCTGAGACGTACTTAACTTCAGTATTGTTCATCTGTTTCTGTTCTGCGAGGTCCTCCCGCAGTTAGAACTCCAGCGAGGATTTCAAAGAATTATATTTTATCCACTTTAGTTCTTAGTCCACACTAATTTCCTTTCAAAACCACCTAATCTATTGATTCGCTTACAAAGAGTTAGCTCAGCATTTGTCAATGTCTCCCTGTTAAACATAACCTCCAAGTTTGCCTGAAAATTGAACCACATACCATACGTAGACCATATATCACATGATAACGTACCTCTGTGACCGCACCATTGTGGAAACAGTGAATGAGACAAAGAATAGAAGAGACCTTTTTCTGAGCCCGTTCAACGCGAATGTCTTCCACATAATGCCTTCACAATTATCGGATGACTCTCGTGTCGACTTCATCTGACTACGTGGGCCCAACGGATGTGCAGGACGATGTCTTATTAATGCTCCGCGTAAACCCCATATTTGGAGGAGTCAGGAAGACGCAAGATGAGCAAAAACTGGGCAGAAAGCGTGCAGAAATAGAGGACAATAGTCTCTCATGTTCTAATGAGGGCGGACCAAGCAAGACTGGTGATTACCCAGCACTCAAACGATTATTTGTGTGAATGACATCGTATAGGCAAACCACAATTTCACTTCATAAGAAGTAAACAGAGAGAGAGAAATTCTCATCCTTCCAAACGTTCCATGCGTGATCATGGGCTTTTGGCAGTAACTTTAACGTGCGTGTATCGTGTATGTTCGTCATGTATATATGTATGAATATATGTATATGCATAGATGCTCGACTCAGAAATAACCACAACGGATATGCGACTATCTAACATGTCTTCCGGAATGAGTCGACCCAAGACAGATAAGACTGACGGGTTATATACTTTCTTTCACTGTAAAATCATATATACTCCTTCCACATGTTCAAAATCTATTCCGTCCGTGAAGGCTGAAACTGAAAACAAGGAAAAAATCACGATATTTTTTGTCACTGTCCCCCCTCTTTGCTGATTTATGCAATGGTTCCACCATACCAAATTGCTAGTTACGCACAGCCTAACTGCATTGCTCTTACACTTTTCTTGAGTAAGTTGCACCGATCACCAATGGCTGGTGGCATTACTATATTAACAGTACATTCCTAAACGTCTTCAAGTAGACGTCCCAGAGTCCATTTTCACCTCCACGGTAACTTTGTGACGTAGCGACATTCAGTCATTCTTAGATACTATAATTTATCTATACTATTTAGATTGCATCATACTCTCACTAAATACGTAACACCTTATCGGAAAAAATTGGAATTACTTATAAACTGGGGACTGCTATCGGCAATACTCCAAGTAATCCCGCAGTACGAAATGAAGAGGCACATGTTGAACTCAACCGGAAGCCTCTCAGTGCGGAGTTTCAAAAACGTACAGCACACACAGGACAGGGCTCATTGCTACCCACGAAAAACTTGTGGAAAGCGGGTTAATTGAGCGAAAATAAGTAGAAATTATCCTTTGCGAGGCGTAATAAAAGGACCAACGAGCTGGTAAAACAAGGGAACATGGGTCGATAACATTTTCCCTAATCGCATCTTTGAAGAAAATCAAGAGGAGAGAGAGAGGGAAGTTTTCTACCGGTCCAACCTGACTTCCGTACCAACTTACTACCACAACTACAACGGCTGTCACACCAAGCCCGACCATAATGCCCATGCTTGATGTCCGGCAGCCGGAATGGAGTGATATACTGAGATAAGAAAATAACAGTGTGGCAACCAGCTTCTATTCGACCAGGACACAGAGCGGTGCCTAAAAGTGTAGGAGTCAGCTGTGCCCTTGTGGCTCTGTAACTACGTGCGCACATGTGAGTGCGTGTGCCTATATTTGTGCTTCAAAACCCCTCGTAGCAAACTGAATACATCAGTGCGGAGCGCAACTTTCAAGGGAGGGGGAAGAAGGCGAGTTGTTGTGGTATAGGAGCAGTGGCACACGGTCTTAATGTAAAACTCCTCGCTCCCAGGACGGAGGAACCCATGTCCCAATGTTTCGTGCTTAAGGAGATTGTAATAATACCAGCAGGTGCGGCGAGGGCTGTGCAGGTAAAACTACTCACTTCTGTCTTCCAAGTAAGAACAAGGCATTACTTCTGATTCCTCCTCACACGACCACAACAGTGTGTAACATGTATACATCTGTGTCTGTCTGTCATGCTCCGCTCATGATGAGCCTTTCCTGCTTCCAGATGCTTCTCCACTAAATTTAAGAGGACGAACGAGCTCGGCTGAGGTAGAGAGAGAGAGAGAGAGACAGGACTTTTATCATGATGCATTGTTACTATTTGGCTTTTGTTCTCTGGCGCGATCTTGATACATATGCAGGGCCGTGGACAGGATGAGATGGTGGATCCCCTGTAGAAAGGTGTTCCGGAAGTGGCGGCAGTATATAGTAGATGGGACAAGGAGTTTGGATCCAAGGAGTTGATCCTCGCCCAAGTGGTTGGCTAGCAACTCCTTACGCATACACACACGGGGGAGACGAAGTACATGTGTGACGGTTGGACTGACAACAGTTACACTAAACATTTCAGAGTTCTCCCGCATAGTACTGTTTTTTCCTCAGAGTTGGACTTCAAACCGGTGGTGGTGGCATTTCTGCGCCCCTTAAAAAGACCTTCTTACGGAACCCGCTACGACACAACACGTTTGACAAAGTTAGTGTCTACAGCGGGCGCATAATAAAGTTTTAAGTTCTAGACCCCCCTCGCCTATTCCCCTGTCCCCACCTCAACGATTTCTGTGCGCACACATACACAAAATAACACAGAAGACTAGCTGAGAAGACGCGCGCGGTATACATGTACTAGGCTATATATTGGATTTGGTAAGGAGGTGGATGGATATGTGTGAGTGTATGTGTGTGTTTCCGTGTTTGTGCATGTGCTAGTGCGGGATCGTGTGTAAGTGCGGATTCGTGGTTGTGCTGCGCCGTGTGCTCTCACATAGAGAGAGAGAGACGTATGCACAGAAGGCTCTTTATTTGTCCGTGAGAGGAGAGCAAGCGTGGACGGGCTGGTGGGGAAAGTTGGGTAAGAGAGCAGAGAGTATAGAAGTAGTGGAAGGAGAGAACCTTCTCCGGAGTCGTCCTTCTCTCAATATATGAGAAGAACATGGACTAGGACGAGCTCAGTTGACGGAGATCAATCGTACTTGACGAGCTCAGTTGTGTGCGTGCGAGCGCCGAAACGGCATCAGATCTTGCTCGTCGCGCTGCACTTTCACTTCTATCTTTTTGTCTCTCCTTCTTGTCCTTATTGCAGAGTGAGTGAGAGTGAGAGAGACAGAGGAAGACTCCAAGAGTTTTTCATCTCATCTCCATAGTTTCTCACCGCAACTGCATCGTCATCACAATTTCTCTCGGAAAGAGAGACGGACAGTCGGAGAGTGAGAATTTTGAAAAGGGAATAAACGGGGGGAGAGAAGGAAGGGGAAGGAAAAATTACCGTAAAAAAGGAGGGAATCATTTCCTGCACTGCATCGTCGTCGTGACCGTCGTCAGCCCGTGCGTTCTTGTGTCGGTTCTGGAAATCCCTGCACATACTTACCGTGCTCGATCTTCCAGTCCCGCCGCCAGTACAAGCCCACCAAGTGATCTCTCTGATTCATTGAGGAAAGAAGAAGCCTTATTTAAGAACAACCAATCACCAGCTTCATTACGAGCTCCAAACTACAACAGCTCTTTTGGGGTTCCGTTATTGAAGGAGTGTGAGTGAAGACGAGGACGAAGAAGAGGAAGAAGAAGAGGCGAAGGTGGACGAGGAAGAAGATGAGAACCCCTTTATGAATGACTTTTTAACGGAAAAAAGCATTCATCCTCAACCAATACATATCATATTATACCTGCCTAAATTTGAGAGGAAGTACTGCCCGTATTTCTTGCCTTGCAGAACCTATACTACTTACACTGTAATATAGTTACGTGTCAGCGTATAAATATACATACATATATATATATACATATATAAATATACATACATATATATCTTCGTTGCCTTCTCACCGCATACACACACATACAATTCCTCCACCCTCTCTGTCATTAACAGGTCATACGAGTTAGACGAAGTGAGCGTGTGTGTGCGTGTCTATGTGTATGTACAGTCATTGGAACTGAATTCACTTGGTGCCTAGAAATTTTCCACGAAGAGAAGGAAAGAGACAGGAAAAATAAAAAACAGGTAGAGAATCCTAAAATTCAGTTTATACAAAACATCTCTACGTATGTAATTACGGAGTGTTTAGGAAGCGACCACTTGGAATCGGACTTAATATCCAAACTGTGCGAGGACTTTCTGAGTGGAAGACATACATTGCATTATTGGAACAATAAAAGGATTTTGAAAATCACCAGAAGCCATCACAGTTCAACTCATCTGAAGGAGCGAGATCAAGGGTAATAAAGGTTCCTCTTCTTTCCGTTTAAGCGTACAAAAAAATGTCCTTTTTCATGGTAAACTCTTGTTGCTTTGTGGTAATCTCGTAGGGAATTTTTGTAGGAAAAATTACTGTATATCAACTGCACAGTATAGGACTATAGCTATTACTCATGTTTGGGATTCGAGACGGGAGCCTTCACATTCGTAAGACAGGAAAGGCAAATAAGGGTAGTAGTGCGAGTGGGAAAGCGTGCTACATGTACGTGGTCTCGAGCTCGAGCCAGCGGAGCCGAGTAGGGAGTGAGAGAAGAAAATAATTATGTTCAATTTCGTATTCATGGACAGTACGTGTCAAATGAATAGAGGGTATGGTAAAGTCCTTCTTACCATTTGTTCCGAGGTGAGGTGAGTTAGTTGCCTGACTAACTGAGAGGCAGATGATTTTGGCGGGAACGTTCATTGTGGGCAAAGTTGATTTCCGGTCTGGAGGAGGTTCCCAGGTGCACCCTAGTTCAAGGTGGGCCGATGAGCGGTTGATTTTTTTTACTTGTATTTCTGGTAACATTTGGCAAACGGGAGTCGCGTGCCAGGACCTTCTGTCTGTTTTCCCACTGCACCGTCGTTGCCCAGAGCAATAGTTATGTGATTATTGCAGGGTTTGTGGCACTAGTGCTCTCTCATTTACCCTGTGGGCATGGGCTTACAATGTCAATTTAATTGTGAGAATGGGGATGTGCATATGGGGGTCTAATCAATCCATCTTTCATGCACCGCCCTGAATCACGTATTAACACGTTATTTCTTATCTCTCACCTTATTCAACGGGAGGGGAGAGTTTGTAAAAAAAATTACCAGGTTGGCCATTGGCATGGGGGTTTAAAGGGTATGTGAGGAGTGTATACTATATAACCATGTGCAGGAGGCTCGGGGTAGCTTTACACATTACTAAGCGACTTCCCCCACTCATTACGATCTCCACATCACACATGTTCCATTTCCATATTTTCATGGAACCAGAGAGCTAATATCTGTAATAAATAGCTTGAACCGGTATCTTATCCGGAATTACTTTGGAAAGATCCTGGTATTACTTCAAGAATTCCGTGAGTTTCCGGGGACATTCCTCGAACCATCACCCACTCTCACCTTCACATTCAATCTGGATTTATTGTAATTATCCTAACCTACTTCGGGTGCCAGTAATTAGCATCCGCTGTCACCATAATTTACCCATAAAACTAATCTGCTTGTGTTTAGCCATGGTCATCAGAGTGAAGTATAGCCACCCCGTATTTAAATCTGCTGTCAGATAATGACCATGATTTTCTTCTATAGCCACGGCAAACTCTGTGTTACCAATTGGGAAAGGACGTGCCTTCTCGAGCGAAAGACACATAGACCTTTAGAACGACAGTTTCGGATCTAATAACCCATCCAGTGCGCCCTCCCTGTGTGGGTGTAACACATAGGTGAAGACTCGTTGGCGAGATAGTTCACTGCGTATATCCGCACGGCTCCAACGGCTTGTAATCTGGATTGTCACATGCTTGTGTGTATGTGCCCACCTCAAAATTGAAAGCATATGTAGTTGGAAAGCCAAAGTTTAGTGTACATGCTATTATACTCGGAAAGGATATGTCTGAGGTTTTTCAGGTGGGTCGGACTCGGGCTTTTGCGGCGTGGAGCCATTTCCTCTGTCCCCTCAGTCAGCAGCACTCAGTACTACTCGTTTCACTAGGGTTGAAGGAAAATTCTTATGTACTCGTCATCCCTCCATCACAACCACTATGAATGTGGAGAATAATGACCTGACTTCAGATAGTGATGTGTAGTGGGTAGTAACCAGGCAGGCAGGTAGACACAGACACCCTGTACCTGAGCGGGAGGTAATAGGGAGAGAACGCATGACTGCGGAAATTACTCCGTCCTGCCAGATAGTTCAAGTAGCTAGTAACATAAGGTCCTATAATATATCCTCCTACCTGTGTGCATGTAGGCTACGGTGATCTGCTCGGCTGGAAATGTTTGATCAATGAAAAGATGCTCCCCTAACTCTGGTAATGGTCGTGGGTAGTAGTAGTGTTCGTAGTATTATTCCCTCATCCACACAACAAACAGTATAAAGGCCCGCTCGGGCGCTCTTCGCAAATTGGTCCATCTCTACAGGGCAAATTACATTAGTGCGTCAACGAAACTTACGAAGAATTTACTCTATTGCGCCGCCAAATGGCTCGCCGTTCATTCAGAACCCACAGGTGCAGCTGGGCCGACGTACTCTATACAGATACGGAATCGTAGTTCCGCAAGGAGTATTCGAACTGGACCCGGATGTTTCTACTTCCCTTGCCTTCATAACAGTAGCGGGAGCTGGAGTGTGAGTCGTTAAAAATTTGGAGGGAGTGAAATGTGGACAAGATCCCCAATGTGTGATAGCCGGTAGATTCTTCCGGAAATAGAATATGGCAGTTGCTGGTTGTGATAAAGTCGTCGCCATACCTGCGCCAACCCTCTCCTTGCTACAACTCAACTGCATTCTGGCCATCTGAGTGAGTTTTGAACGGAAGACTGATTATTATTAAGCCCCCTTCTCTGCATAAAGGCCCCTCTATGTGCGCTCTGGGCAGACATGAGGTTCGAGGCATGCACAACGGAAATTTAAATGTAATAAATACATATATGAGCACAATATAGACACGCTCTAGTTTCTTCCCCCAAGCCTGAAACGATATAGGAAGAGGGGTGAGGGTCAGTGGCAAGTCATGGTACAATAATAATACGTAAAAATAATAATGGTACGTGTATTTAAAACTGTCATTATCGTGCAGACATATTTTTGGGAGATGCACACAGACACTCAAACTTACACCCAATGCACATGGAGCGGATGGGCTCACACATAACACACATGGCTGGTTGGTTCTGGTGCGTTTTAGGGTTCAGCGAGCTGAGTACTTTGATATATTTACGAAAGGTGAGGTGAATCCACCCCAAAAGAGAAATCCCTATTATTGTGTACAGCTTAGCGTGTCTGTCTGATGTTATCAAGTATGAACCGGGGCCTATAGCCACCGTCACTAGCATCATTGTTACTGCTACTCCCGATCTCGTAGGTGTGTGTGTGTGTATGCAATTGACTCGTGCGTACAGGTTATACCATAATTACCTCATGGTTTTTCTCTGTCTGATACAGGTCTCTGCCATTCATCATCAAGAGTCGGTCCGCATTATTGGGAGTTCTCTCTCAGCTGAGTACTCTGGCCACTGGATGAGTACTGGTGTTCCGGATACCTCAGAGGAACCAAGACTGTGTCGGGGAGTATTGAAGTCGTCCAGGTGACCGGAGTGACGAGCTAGTACTCCTCCTGGTCTTTCAATCCGCAATCACATACCGTGAGCTTACACAACTGATTCAGTCAGTGAAGAATTAAGCCGAGAGTGAGACGCGGAGACCTGGTCATCTCCGTGGGTTATTTTTGGGGAGGAAAAATATTGAAACGGAGTAATATCTCTAGTGCTGTCTCTTGTGGGACTATATGTAAAGATAACAAGTACTATACATAACCTGGCCTGTGATTCGCTGTAATGGATACTCCGAGTGCTTTGAGTCAAAGTATGGATTCTGTAAACACGGCAGCCGGTGAGGAAGAGGTGAGTACGGATTTTGTTTTTGTGAACCTTTTACCATACTGTCCATCTCACTGTTGCCACGTGAGATAATTTCCAAATTGTATAGCTGTAGTATGCAAATAGTTCTTACCCAAATCACCCTCGTCATCACAAATAGGTAAAAATTTTCCTTGCAAATTTAATTTGGCAAAAGGTGGATACAACAAGGCATATAAGTGCGACACTATGCTCTCTGCATCCTCATGTATGTACTTCGCCGCCGTTCGTCACCTAATCCCGTATTCCTGGTGGAACTCATGTGCAAGTGTGTTGACAGTAATTTGCTGAAAAGATGGAAATTTCCCTCGAGTCGCCTCCACCCTTGTTAATGCGAATGGTTAAATTTATTGCGGTGAAGGGCTTTAGATGTACCGCTGATCATCATCGTAGTCGTCGTCGTGATGAAAAACAAGGGGAAAAAATTGGGGATGTAAAGTGTCGTATGGTGCTTAGTATCTTGCTCTGGCCCAAATTTTAGTACTCCGTTTCTCTAGTCGTCGTCGTCGTCGTCGTGATGAAAAACAAGGGGAAAAAATTGGGGATGTAAAGTGTCGTATGGTGCTTAGTATCTTGCTCTGGCCCAAATTTTAGTACTCCGTTTCTCCTCAGTTTTCCCCTTTCCACGCTGTGTGATTTTTTGTCTATGCTTCCGTTTAAACCCCCATCTCATGTGACTAAGACCACCTTCGTAATAACTTTTGGTGGTTGGATGATGGATCTTTGTAGAGGAATGACAGAGGCTTGTATCCGCTTTTCCACCATCATCAAGTCTTCATCTTCACTCCATCTAATATTTCTCTACCGGGCTTCCTCTCACACGTCTTGATGCTGTTATATGTGAGAGGAATATTTCATAAATTCCACGAAAACTCGAAAATCATGTATTCCCCAGAGCGGCTTCTGTATACATGGGAGTACGTGGGCTATACATGTGCCTCCGAGTGAGCACGTACTCTGGGATAGAATGTGTATATTAGACAAAAACGGTAAAGTTGCATGAGATCCCACGTTAGCCGGTGGAACCTACTACGTCGTTCTTGAGTGTCCCCTATATGGTCGTCCTCCTCCTTTCTGGCTCCCAGTCAGATGAGCCTTCATAGTTTACTACACTAGTGGCTTTGATAATCTTCCCAACCTGAAAATAATTTTGACCCTTAATATTCCTCCGCGTGTGGTGGTGAGATTCGTTGTTATTTTTTTTTCATTTTTGCACTTTCTGCCGTTTGCCGTAGAAATGAGTACAGTCATTTATCCCAAAACCACATCACGCTCGACATCTCCCGTACTTGCGCGCACCACTACAGGCCATTTACTACAAGTCGCAAAAGTCTCTGGTACACAAATTCAACTTGGCCGCAACATGAACACTGAGGTGTGTCATAAACATTTGCTTTACGTATAACCCCCTGTTCCCCCTTTCTCACACCACTATTAAGAGTGCCATTTTTATTTTTGCTAGTGAGATTGCTGCAACCGTTCGGATCCGATTAGCGATGAAAAACGGGGCGCATACGTGAGTGAAAAGTTGTAAAATGGGAGCGGTAGTGAAAACATTTGAGCTTTTGCTTACGGAGCCATCTGAATCGGCATATGCAGTGGCTGACGTAAAAACCACTTGCCTCTCGATCCTGGCTTCTCATCCATCCGTCGATGATCCGCATGCGGTAAATCTCGGACTGGCAAGTATAGTGAGAAGACAAACTGAATAAGCACCAGATGAGATTTTCAATGCGACTACCTCTGCTACAACCGTTCAAGCCAGGCAACCTCAAGCCTGTGGATGCAGTGTTTTGGGTCGTGTGTACGCGTGTAGCATGTGTTAGGTAATCCATAAGAGTGTATTAGTGTGTCAAGTTGACAACCGTGTCCAAGCGTACTGACGACACTTATACCTCTATGAGCTCAATACGTGATGGGTTATAACAGTACGGATTCTTGGGGAAAACATTACCGTCGGATATGAGTCTGTCTCTGTATACCCCTGTGTGTGTCTGCCGATTTTGCTAAGTAAATCCACAATAAAATGTTTTAAAACTTGACAAAATGTCCCTACAAGTAATTTTGAACTCTCACCCAAGTCGGAGATTTAGTTTAAAATACTTGCGTTCCGTCCATTCGTATGTGACAGTTTAATGGCGCGTGCGATAGTACAATGAATGCTCTGTTAGCCCATTCAAGATGAGGTAAATGGAAAATTCAAATATTTGAGCTCCGCATCCTCAAATCTTAAGAGATGAAAGCGTCCACATACTTTCCCCCTTGACATGAATTACATCACAGTCATGCATTCACCGAGGACACTGTCTCATTACAAGGGGAACAATCCTGCACACATGGATCCCGGCAGGGCGCAAAGTTGTATGAGACACAACTTTATGAGTATCGTAGACCGGCGCTAAATTCAAGAGGATATTACTGTGCGGGGGTGTGCGTGTGTGTGTGCAGTGAGTGCTGGGGTAGGAGAAATGCGCATGCGGTGGTGACAGAGCATAACGATGCGGGACGGACGGCAGGAGGCTGAATTACGAAGGCGAAGAATAATGACTGTTCAAATCAGTAAACCCCCTGTACGGACTCTAAAAGCTAAGTAGTCCATCACACTCACGCATATCACATTGGGGCGAGAGACGTGAAGAGAAAAAGAATTGAGTTTTATGTTATTCATGCTCCGGACCGGATGAAGCATAATTCTCCTCAGTTTCAATGTAGCAGTAGTAGTATTATTGTTGTTGTTATTATTATTATTATTCGCAGCAGTAGTGGTGCATGGGAAGGAGTGTAATGGTCAATTTCTGCTCTTTTAGCTGACCTGCTTGGTGTATCCATACAGGTAGAGCGTGTTGCCGCAGTATGTATACGGTCCACCACCTGAATTCAGCCGACCAGTCGAATTAAGAGGAAAAGATAGAGTTACTGATAAAGAGACAGAAGTTTGTACAGAGAGAGAGAGAGAGAGACTCAATTTGGGTGCACACAGACACACACTCGCGCTTACACACACACATAACACATTATTGCATTTACTGTGGACCAAAGAGGATGGGCAGGGCAGCGGAGTTCGCTACGGCGGAACATTATGCCCCAGAACACACGGCGTGTATAATGATAATGATGATTCAGACGAGATGTAGAGTTAGGACGGCATCAATACCTCTACCAGTACTAGTGATGGAATAGTAATGGAAGTAGTAGGTGGCCCCCGGTTTGTGTGTGTGTGTGTGTATGTGTGTATTGTGCGACTGAAGAGACGACAAACGCTATTAAGTTCTGAGCCACCACAAGGGCCCTCGTAACAGATATTCATTAACTTATCTCCCTTTCCTACACCTTCATCATGATGACTAGCACACACAGGTACACACACACATACACACGTTGCAGACAAACAGACTCATGTATGAATACTGTCCGCCCTTTAAGACACTCTATGGGACATTTATTTCATTACTTTTGCCCTGCCACCACTGCTATTGCTACGATATATACTAGTGTGTCCTCGTCAACCTGGACGGATGCTCCCGTCTCTGCTCATGCATGAGCGACTTTTCTGAACAAATATGATCTTGTCACATGGTTCTTTTCCGTACCCATCCCCCGTCCGCATTACATGATCGTCGTAGCTACATATTAGTAGTACAGATAGAATCACGCAGTGACTAGATTCTCAGGTGCTAGTGGAACTCACAGCGAGGTTGTCAGCTCAACACTCAAGTGGGAAGCTAGAACCCACCCGATATCCCCCCTGCATGTATATGCGTATGCATATTTATACATAACATATGTATATATATATGCATACATACAACTCACGCGCATGTGTTTGTGAAGGAGACTCCCCACCAAATGACTTTGGCCTCCAGCCATCTATATAATAATCATCACAGATCTCCTCCTCGCTTCAATAAGTTTATTCCTCTGTGATGCTCCCATATGCACGTCCCGCTATCCTATCTGACTGCTTAATAACTCACTCCAGTGCTCATCACGCTCATTGTTTCAGTCGCATTACTACTATGTAGTCTCCGTACCCTCAAATCCACACGCACATGTACGCATACATACACTTAGAGACAGAAAATGAGGGATAGTGAGAATAGAGGGAAAATGGATACCAGAGCGTCCCGCACTGTACTGTACACAACCAAGTCACAGGTGACAAATACTGTCAACCGATTAGAGGAGGAAAAAGTCGACCGCGGCTCAATGGCTTATGGCTCGTGCGAACATATGTGTGTGGGTGTGAGTGTGTGTACTGTGGAGAAGCAGCAGCTCTGTTATGGTACCCACACATGGGCGGATAGTACGAGACCGACGGAAATGAAGGGAGAACATTTCTAAAGAGGGCTGGCTATACAATGTATGCTGTGGTGTGTGTGTGTGTGTGCGTTTGTCTGCCGTCTGCCTGTGTGCATAAGAGACTGCCTTCTGTTCGCGTAATTGAGCGTCACCTCCTACTGGCTTGAGGAAAGGAGGGAACATAGGAACTCCACTGTTTTCGATTATGTTATTATGGCCAACTTGCTCTTTCTCTCCTCTTTTTCTGTCTGCCCCATCGTCTTTTTGCAGTGCCCGGACCACATATATTGCCACACAGTGAGAGAAACATTCTGCTCTGTTTGTGGCCACACCAGCCTCATCGTCATCACCGTGGTGAGGGAGTGCGAAAGCATGACATTATTTTGCCTCCATGCTGTCAAAAATTTAACTCATACTTGACACGTTCCCGCGCCAGTATCACCACCAACACCGCCGCCGCCACCATTACTCCTCACATCACAACAACCCCAGTCCTTTTCCCAATGTCACTTTGACTGCAATAATGATGAAGAGTGGACTACTCTCCGCATTACCTCCATTCCTCCCACTCACGTACTCGCATATTTTATTGCTGATCAGCCCAGCTTGTGTCCGCTTTCCCGAGCTAAGAAACAGTTACTGTGTGGGAACAGTGGACTGGCCAATACCGAAAAGGAGCAGTGGAAGACTGCGGCGGAACTTTCAAGCTTGCGTCAGCCACCGGCCCCGCAGAGGTTTTAATGGGAATGCTGACTGACTGACTGAGTGAGGAAGGTGTCTGCATGTGTCTTATGTAAGTAGCATACGTGCGTCTCCGTCCATACGTCGAGATGGGGGAAACAAAGGAAATTGTATGCACAGCATGCCGGTGCCGGAGGAGGAGGAGGTGTTGGTAGTGGTGGTGGTGGTAGAGTAGGGGGATTTCATCATGAATATTACAGTGAGGGCGTAGATGGATACACACTCCTTCGCTCTCGTATTCTGACATTTTTTCGAGAATTGGATTGGAAATTAGAACGTAGGTAGATCGTAAATGACAGGAATAGGTTGTGTGAAACCAAGGGAATCCAGTCGAAGTTCCGCTCGCACTCCCGACCGTCGACGACGACGGCAAGGATGTAGACATACTAAATTTCCATCTAAGGACGACTTCGCTCAATATATATCTTTCTCCTTTGTCCCCCATAGTTCCTCTCCGTGCCTCTCTCACTAACTTCCTCCGTACTTAGACTTTAGCTTGTGAGCCTCTCATCAATGATGGCCCTCCTTGTCTCTCTCCGACTGTCTGTCTCGTATTAGTGTGACGGAACGACTCTGTCCATAACCATTGTCCTTCCTCCTAGTATGAGGACCCCACTCTGCCTGCCTTCCTGTCCCACCTGTCCCAACCTCAGCCCCACATCCTGCTCCTGTAACCAACATTTCACATCACTGTCATCACTAATAGGGGAGTAGTGGACAGGGAAATCAAAATGTATGGGTCCAATGTCCACTATGGAGCGCACGTCACTGGGCCATTAAGTGGGATATCTCCTAGGCGGGCTGCGCTTACACACACTTGAGCTTCTCAGAAGACCCTCCTACGTCCCGTTAATAACATTCCCCTCGTCGCAACTCTGCCCAGGAAATATTCATTTGACTTCAACTCCTGCTGTTTTCCTCAGAAGTCTTCTTAGTTCCACCACGAAGAAGATGCTACACACTGACATCCTCCTCTTCCTAACAAGTCTTGAATGATTCCTTTGAGCAGCCTTGATTTGAGCCTTTCCCAGGGAAATTAGTCGGATCCGAAGGGGAATTTAAAGTTTCTGGAAGTGGAGTGAGGATGAGGATGTATATGTCATAGAGCATGGGTCTGAGAGAGAAGGAAAGGAATGAAAGTTGGAAGGAGGAGTGGTGTGAATTGGGATAAACAATGTGACCAATTCACCAAGAATAAAAGGCATGCTGAGAGCGAAATGAAATGTGTCGTTGTCGTCGTCGCCCACGACAACCAAACTGTTTACACAGGCAGAGGCTCAGAAAGGGAAGGAGGGTAAGTGAGAGAGAGAGAGAGAGAGAGAAGGAGACATACAATGTATATCGACCGGAGCGGACAGATATAGAATGCAGAGTAGTAGGATATAATAGAAGGTAGAGAGAGAGAGAGTCAAGGAAAGACTCGGAGATACAAGTAATCATCACATTGAGGGACATAAATATAGCAATTATTCAGTAGAATAGCTGGATGTGCTCAAATACTGTGGCAAAAGGAATTGGCCAAAGGATGATGACACATGCGGCTGTCAACTCAACTCCTCCCGGTACTCCCATGTAGTGTGTGCGTGCCGCTGGATGTATGCACGTATCCTGTGCTTAGGGCTGGCAAATGGAAACATTGATGATATGGTGGTGGCAGCTTAAATATCTCTCCTATTGCTGTAACTGTGGAGAATTTAACTGTGGGATATTGGCGTAATCCTATTGGATTTCACCCACTCCGCGGGGTGGCTCCTGCCTTCACACTACTGTCCGTGTACAGTGCGTAGTTTTTACTGAGTCTTCCTGTCGTCCCATTTCATATGATTGGAGTGCCTGTCGTGGAGTGGCTCCCAATGTATTAGGAGCTGCACATATGCCGATTTCCGCTTTCTGAGTCCCGTTCATATGCCAACATCCTCTGTGAGTACTAGGCATAACTCGTCAGTACCTTGGATTTGACTCGCCAACAACTAAACATTGGGAAACAAACAATAATGGAAGAATTAACCTTTAAGTGGTTCCAACCTCATTCATTAAAATTGCTTTGAAACCACGCATAAATTCCCGTAAAGCATTATACAAAGATATTGAGAGTTCTACAGAAGTTCACACACCGTGGCGCGGCTCTGGGTTACGGAGCAGAGGGTATCATAATTGGAAGTAATAGCTTGATGAACCGTCAAGAGTCTGCCGCCACTTTATTGGTAGGAGTGAGTGTTTGTTGGTGGAGCCGTAAAACTTTACACTGTTTGTACATCCGTTTTACGGCAATAGTGAAGGGTCAATTTACATCACATTTTCTCCGCTAATGACGTCCAAGGTAAACACGACGATTCAACTGGAGGTCTCACGCTCTTTGTTCCTCACATCAACTATCCAACCTCGTTCGCGTTTTAAGAAAGTCAATTCCCATTTGACACAAACACACACACACACACACACACACATACATACACTACGCTCCATTGGACCCCAACGTACTCTTCTTCCGTTGTAAATTAAGAGTAGTACTGAGCTTAAAGGTGGAATATTTTGAGTTTACAGCCTGAGACAACTTTCTTCCTCAACATTTGTAACTCTGTACCCTCCACACATTGCATTTCATTAATCCTCGGTTGATGAATGGGGGATTAGACTCATATACCCAATGCTGCATGACACATGACACTTTTTATGGTACAGTCCCACTGCAGTGTGTATAGGATGAGGTAATGTCACTCTGCAGGATCAGTATGCATGAACACATAGTTTCAGAGCTATAGTACTTAGATTAGCTTCATTTACAACTAGTTTTCAGATATTACCCGCAGACACATGGACTAGCTATGCGTCTGTTTCATCGTTCATCCGTTTTTTTACTCCGGCTTGCCCGGCGGGCAGGTGCTGAGTGAGGGAGAAAGGTGGAAGCTCTCTCATGCAAGAAATTTTCCCGCTCCTCCTCTGTTCAAAAGGACTTGTGGAGAGGGCGGCTACGGACGAAGATGTTCCTAACGTATGAATATTATAGAGATACTGATGGTAGTGGAAGAAAGTAAACTAAAGTGGGAGTAATTAGGTGATGGAAGTAAGAGGGATTGTCTGTTATACCAGCAGGCGTGTGCTAGTTCCATGCCGAGGGCTACCCCGCGGCTACCATCCTCCCGCATTAGTACTAGAAAACGCAGGAGGGTGGAAAATCAGGTTTTACTTTAATTTCTCCCGTGTGAAAGTGTGCTGAGGGTGTGGTGTTGTGAGTGGTGGGGGACCGTAGTGGTCGAACTGTACGAGGGACTCGACTTGCTCTAGGGCTGGAGGCTCCTACTCTAAGAGTTACTTCAAGGGTGGCTGAATACAAGGATTTTCATACAAGGGAATACAATTATTTCGGAGCAAACTAGTCCGAGAGATTATCATTATGATTATTTGGAAAATTACACCACTTGTTTTCACTCTAACAAATGCTGGTTGAAGTGACTCCTCTGAAAGTTTCCCCTTGACTTCTACGGCGTTCATACTGCGGATGACTTATGCACTAGTATAAGTTACTTGGTCTCTACATTGCCCCGAGTTTGGCAGTAGTGCTCTCGAAGAGGTCATTTGAATGTCCCTCGGGTTTTTCTCCAGCCTCCTGGCTCAAGCAGTGGTAGTGGGAGAGGCGGTACTGGTAGCATTAACCGGGCTTAGCACTGGTCTCAGGAGGTGAGTGTTGGCGTGTTTCTCCTCCATTGTACATGATTCCGTTTCCAGCTCCCATATTATTGCCTCACAGTATTGCATGGCTCCGTCTCTCCCGCTCCGAGAGAAATGTTCGTAATATGAAAATGGGCACCAGCGACGGAGCCTCTCGTATCTCGTACTCATTTCGGAACGGCCATGGCTCGAGATGTAGTCGTTTTTAAACCACCCACGTATACTAATATGCTCAAGCCGTGCGTATTTACGTATGTATACAAATATGCATGTAGAATCAAACTCATGTAAACTTATGTGCATAGCGCATTGTGTAGTGGAGGTAAAAATATAGAGCCTGATTCCACCTATGTAAAAATTTATGGGTTGTCAAAATATGGTGGAAATATTTCCAAATGGTTATTGGATGTGATCAGTGCTGTCGACTGGATGGGTTTCCACTGCGCCTCATTTGTGGCCGAGAATGTGCTCCTTTGTATGGCCGGTCCCTGTGCGGCTCAGCGACACACAGAGTTTCGTGTGGGAAAATTCTCGGCTTGCGCGTGGGTATGGATTGAAGTGGTAAATTGACTGGGTGGACAAATATCTTTCTCACATGGTGAAGAAGACTTAAGTCGGGAGTATATGGGATGATGACGAGGGTGACGGGCTTCACTTACCTCATCCCCTTGTCCCTGCGCGTCCACGTATGTATGGATATACGCACGGGTTACGTTCACGGGAAGGATCTCTGGGTAAATATTTGTTTCAATTTAATGACTTCAAAATGGTTCCCAGCCCATCACATATCTGACTGGGATGGAGGGAAGGCTGCAAAAATACACTATTTGCCTTGGCACATATTTGCAGAGAGCGATAGGCAACTCCAACTTGAGCCAGCATATGGATGAAGACTGGAAAAATATTTAAATATTTTTACCTCATTACCCATAATTCCTGTCAGGTTTCACGATGACAGTAACTCAGAATATCCATTTGGGTTGGGATGTGGGAAAAGTGGAAGAGCACTTTGTCCCATTTATGCCTCAGTTTGGAAGCCCCCGTTGAAAATTGTACTACCGCATCTCATCCCGTGAATAAATGTCGGTGCTGTTTATTCGCAAAACCTATTATCCCTAACATGCATTTTGGAAGCTGAGTGGTAGAGCTGTCGGGTCAGACATCAAAGTGTGTTATGTACGAATTACGGAGTCAACCATTAATAGATTACCCTACGCATGCTAATATCCCTGTCACACTGTACGTACGCATGCATGCCCTCATGATGTGGGGAATGATGAGGTGCTGTCAAAGGAAGAGAACCGTAGTTTTAGTCTAATGATCTGACCTGATGGATTCATAGGCTGCTGCACGGCTGTGTGACTGTGTGTAGTAGGAGCCCTAAAAGTTACAACTCCGCACTGCTCTGTGAGGCACACACCTCTGTGGTGAGGGCCTTTCCATACGTTTGATGAGTTCATGCATACATTATCATGCAGGAGAGAGTGTTGGGGAAAATGGGTTATAAAAAGTTGGGAAATTGAATGAAAAGTATCCTAAGGGCTCCTCTGGTAGCACTGGTAATGGTCCACCTTCCCCCCACCCCTTCTTCACATGTGCCTGAGTGAATGTTCGTCTTTGCGGAATTGAGGGTTGTGCATGAATTCCAGGTTGGAGCCATTCCACGCCATGTTCGCAATAAGAAGACCACATCCTTCTCATTTATTACGCCAAGTCATAAAAATGATTCAGGAAAAGTGTTTAAATCCCTCCGGCGTGCATATCCCGCCTGATGGGATGGGGTTTTATATAAAGGGAAGTGTTGATGTATGTGTGTGTGAGTGAGTGAGTGAGTGTATGTCTGTAGGTTTTTTAGAGGAAACCCAGGGCCATTTGGTCCTCCGAAAGGTATCTGACTGAGTGGTCCGGAGAACATGCTGTGTGTGTGTGTGTGTGGAAACTCCAGAGGGAAGTGTGAAGGTATAAGCTGGCAGCATGACTGCCATGCATTTGTGATGAATATCCAGGTGGATACATACCGTACGTGCCATCATGAGTGGCGTGTGCTGAGGAAGAGTATATTTGTAATACATATAGAGTACACGCCAGTTGTAAAGCCTGCGTGTAGATTTATACACTCTGGCTACTGGTTCTTTTTACGGGTTAATATGAAAGCATTCCAGGATTTGGGTAGTAAATGCATATGAGTGTCCACGGCCCTATACGAAGGCTACTGTGTGCGGGGTAATGGTAGGGTCGTGAAAAAGTTGAACTTATTTTCCCTCGCCTTCCTGCCGTATCACATTTATCTATCCGCATCACATCCAGCTCATTCTACTGGACCTACACATACAATGTGTAAAACCTAGAAACTTTCTTATAACAGAGCGAGAGAGAGAGAGAGAGCTGTTGGAATTATCGAAGGCAGCATCCATCCGTCTCGATCTGGCTTCAGTCTACAGCAATCAATATGACATGTCTACGGAACTTCACCTTTGGTTTTATTCCCCCTACTCCGTCTCCCTCTCCCTCTCTCTCTTGGCTGAGCCAACATGCTCCCTTCTCAATGTGTGCCTCTTCCTTTCCCTTGGTTGCACTTGAAGTAGCAACGACTTATACGATAAAACCAACGGAACGACTGTTGTCTTACTATTCTGTACAACTTTTTTATTTTCACATTTTAATAACTAAGAATTACCCGAGAGTCATTCTGGCTGCTTGGCTATGTCTGGCCGGAGGCAGGTAGAGTGTACGTGCACTGAGGCAACCAGCCAGCCAGGCAGGCGCAACCTTCCTTTCCCGCACCGTTTCGGTCACTGCTTCCCTCACTGTTTATGTTACTCTCACTTCATTTGTAATAACTATCCTCCATGTGAACTTGTCAGATCTTTCATTCTGAATGCATCGTGGTGGAAAGGTTACGGTCTCAAAACTGCAACCCCCATTACTGCACACACACACACACACACATACACATATACTTGCTCTCCATACTCCGCAGTTAGTACTCTGAAGTATCTTCCCATAATCTCCGTCAAAATTACCGCCAGCCATAATAACACGCACCCGTGACTCTAACGGAATAACGCTATTGCACCTTGTACTATCTCTGTAGGGAAATGTGAACTAAGGGGGTTGGAAGTGTGTGTTCGGGAACAGCAGCCACTCTGCAAATTTTTAACGCGATCTGCGGAACATCAAAAGTTCATTAACTTATTTTTTTTGTGTGACTGCACTGGAAAATTAATCTGACCGTAGTTTTTCACAGTTTCTCTGTCCTTCATATTAACCTATAGTACAAGGTGCAGTGACCCCTTGGAACCCGGGTTGAGATATTGTGAATCAAATCAGCATACAATATGTGTTGCATGAATAAAAGGATGGGGGAACATTCAAGTATTTTTAGTGGCTGTCATAATCTAATTCAACTTGCTATATCGGTATCATGGTAGTAGTTGTGAAAACGGGGACTAGATTTTAAAATTTGAAGGCACATAACGGATGCTATCCAAAGTCAATTGGGAGTCCATTAGGAGCCTTTCCTGGATAAGCCTCATTACTCATCTGAGCAGAGTACAGTTGTTCAAGCGGCTCTAATGAAAACATGGACACTGACAAGTGC
>WJFA01001537.1:0-20757 GCA_009870155.1 Pseudobourletiella spinata | reverse complement strand
AATCCCCGTAAGGTTACATGGACCGTCTTCTACAGGTAATGTAACGTTGAATTTAGTAACTTGGATTTGTATTGTGCAACCTTTTCTGGAGGCCGCTGGTGTAGCGGTGTGGGTTATTTTGCAGAAATAATGAAAGTCGATATACCAGTATTTCAGTTTACTATATTGCTGTGTCTAATTTCTGAAATTAGGAGGAAGCATAAGAAGGGGATTGAGGAGGAACAGCAAAAGAAGAGGACCCGCCGGACCCACAAGTTCAACAGGTCTGTTGTTGGAGCCTCCTGGGATGAAATCCAGATGAAGAGGAACATGAAACCTGAGGTAGAGTTTTGATGGGTGTTGTATTAGTAGGGTAGACTCATATGAGTTGTCAGTATTAAGACTTGTATTACGTACAGTATTAATATTGTCAAATGATTTCGTAGGTACGCAAAGCCCAGCGAGAACAGGCTGTCCGAGCTGCGAAGGAGCAAAAAAAGGCAAGTAAAGCAGTGAAGAAGGCAGCGACAGCTCCAGTGAAAGCTGCTGCTAAGGATAATAAACAGAAGCAGAAGATTGCGAAACCCACTCAGAAGGCCGCACCAAGGGTTGGAGGAAAGCGCTAAATTTTTAATTGTACCATTTGATGCTTTCTTTAATTCTTAAGTGGGATCCTGCGTTGGAAATAAATTGATAAAAAATATCAAGACAGTGTGCTCTCTATTTTATTTAGAAATCTTGGAATTGGTTGGCTGCAGTCAAGATTTTAGTTAAATCTCCTTGACCCACTCACACTCGTTGTTGCATACATTTTTAAACGGACACATGAGATACTTCCGGGTATCCATGAAATGATTTTTTGTAGTCGGCTGTAGCTATATAATTACAGTTACGAAAACATTTAGTGCACTCTAAAAGCTGTCCCTAAACTAATCTTGAATTGGTTTATAAAAATCATGCAATGTCATCTGTCGCTTTTGCTTAGGGATTCCAGAAGCGTTAAAACTAGCATGCGAATCGCCGGCAGTTGGGTTGGTGCGTTTGTTAATCAAAGGAGGTTGGAATGGCGCAGGATCTTTTATCACAATTCCGCTTAATCCATCCAACTGAGGGGGTCTTTCAGACAATTCCTCCGGAGAAGTATCAACCTCCATTGACTCTTCCTCTTCAAGAAGTGCACAAATTTGTTCGTCACTTAGTTTCTTATCCTCACGTTCCGGCAATATATCTGATACAGGTTTCACCGTACTCCAACCTGATTTTGTATCGTTCAACTTCTGTAACCAATCTCCGCTTTGGGTGCCGCTGGTAGCGTCGTATGATCCTTCAGACAATCTCTTTGGTGAAAGAATGAATTGCTTAAGGTTCATCCCACCTTTCGGCCTGCGAGGACTTGAATTCTGCTGCTTCTTTGGTGATAAGTTCCTCGTGGATGCAGACGGGTACTCCACAACTTTCGTATCAGCTTCAACTACGTCAGAACAACTAGTGGTATACTGCGTAAAGAACTGATGGAGATTCATTTTAGGTTGCTGTCTGGAACAAAAAATCTTGTAATATTGCTGAAGAAGGGTCCATATTTCCCCTGAAAGTACATAATGACGTAAGAGCTTTATGGATCGCATTAATCAAGTGACGCAGGAATGGTGTAGTAAGGGAGCTTCTTACTTGTGAGTTTGTCTTTGATGACTTGATAAATTTCTTCCAGTTCCTTCTGGAGCTGCAAGTCGCCGAATGTAAAAAAAACCATGCTACGACCAGCTTGGGAGGCTGCCAACAATTGCAGAATAGCTTTCAAATGAGCGTCACCTCTGAAAGCTCCGCAGCCCCACTTCCCCGTAGCTACAGCAACTGAACTTGAGGTCCCCGGAGGATTGCAAAATCCGATGAATGCCTGTAGCGCAATTTATACGACCATATAATTTTTGTATAGCTGCTAGTTCTGAAGAAGCTGTAAAAGATTATGCAGGGTATTTCTACGGACAGTTTCGGTCGCATTTCCAAACAGACCTTATTCACTTCTCGAGTGAGTTTTTGCGGATGGAACTGTTCAGTGTGTTTTGTAATGTACAAAGCATCAATGGCAACTATCTGAGTGCACTTTCTTCCTCTTGAGTTCCATGGAGTGCAGTCAACGAAATCTCCACCGTATTCAAAACTTCTAGCATATCCTCGGTATGCTGAGAATCGTTCACAGCCTAAAATAGCACATAAATAATTGATCAACTCGTACGAAAGTAGTTTTCGCCCCACAAAAACGAAGACATAGCATACGATTGAGATTATTGTGGAATATATATTTAAAAAGCACCTGTTACAACTAAAGCTTCACAAGAAACTAATCTTTCACTAAAAAGTCTCGAGATCAATAGTTCAGGGTATATCACGAACAGGATTTCTTCTTGAACGCAACCGTGTCCTAAAACGCCTCCTCCGATGTACCTAACCTCAACAGGATCTAAATTACTTCTGATTACATGAATTCAATACTTCGTATGTAAAAGCTGCACTGCATTACTAGTGCTATTGATACATAAATCTTACTTGTTGGCAAAATCAACTTGAAGTAACCTTTCACCCTCTGTTTCTATTGTTCCTTCATGCAGAGTAATGAGCTTGGACAGCCTCCTCTGCGATTGACTCCAATCAGGTGTTTTGGATGTCCGGACGGATTTTCTTGTGTATGTCACAACCCCCTTAGGCACTACGAAACACTTCCAGTCAAAACTTTTGCACAACAGCTTTAAACGACTCTTTAGAAAATAACTTACTATCATCTATGACTCGCTCGAAGTAATGAAGTATGCATCGGAGTTTGTTCGCCCTGCTCGAAAGACGGTCGTCATCTTTATATCCGGTCAACAACCTGGAAAATATAAAATTGTATTAGAAATTACTGTAGGGCAACTGACGGGTAGGCAATCTTTAATACCGATTAGATGGCGTCAATGTACATAACTTACGATGCAAAGTTTATGGAGGGAAAATCTTCTTCGTAGCTAAAACGATGCGGGAATGTTGAAAAAAAGGCATTTGCTAGTAAGCAAGCAATCTGCTTCTGACTTAGAGTAATACTGTAGTTCATAAAACGAAACAGGAATGGAAGTGGGCATGTGAGGACCTCAGGAAGACTTAAACAAAGTTGTACCATGCCCGGCAGCACATTAGAGAAAAACTTGTCTCGTTCGTTTGCCGACATCAACTGTGGATAAGGTCAGACAAGGATGATAAGTCAAACAGTAAATTGTGTGACATATTCACAGCTTTGTTGTTGTTCTTACAACATTGAGTGCGTAGTCAAGGACAGTGAAGTCATCCCCAACCTTACTGTAGGATCTCACAGCACGGGCGATATCATCACAACTTGACATGGATCCAGTGAGTGAAGTATGGATTCTCTCCCACAATTTCAATGTTACTTCCTTGAACACAGGACGATCCTACCAAAAATTCGAAAGTCAGCATACAAATCAACTTAGTGCATTAGAATTTCACAAATCTTAGTTACCGATTCAACCGAGCTCTCCTGGTCAGTAAGACTTACTCGTCGCTTGACCACACGTTGATTCTCTGGACAACACGGCATTGGCACGTAGTCTTTGTGCCATTTTGAAGCATAAGTTGGTGGGTAGGGTATAAGCGCGTCACCAGGCTTGTAGTCATCCTATTAGTAGTGATAAATGTACTCATCAACTTTTCAACTCGTTATATCATTAAAGTTCAAAATTTTCTTACCGTTAATGTGATAGCTACTGTATGGAAAGCTGAGGTACGAACGTCGGGGAAAATTCGTTCGTAAGGTGAAAATCTCTTGAAGCTTTGTAACTCTGAACGATTTTGTCTCTCAATAGCTTCCAAGGCCTCTGTGATCTCTTCCAAACCCATCTGTGACGAATTGTTTTCACCGTCTGATCCAGCTAACTCATCCTCAGAAGATTCACCAGTTTCACTTGAAGATTTTATCGTGATATCCTGGTCTACTTTGACTTTAGACTCTCCAACTTCATCAGCATTATCAATATTTGCATCCTTAGCTTCAGCTCGTTCCTCAAAGTCTGTTTCGCTCCCTGAGTCTGAGTCAGGGATCACAGTTTTTTCTTGCTCTTCAATTTCGATGATAACACTAGAGCATACACTGGCGTTATGATCACTTAACGTCAATGAATGTTCAGTCTCATATAAAGACCTATCTCCATGTGTCATCTCAACTTCACTCTTTGTTAGTTTATCTTTATTATGAGCAATCAATGACTGAGTTACGAAAGAATTTTGAGTTGGATGTGACTTTGGTTCAGGCGACACGTAATCCACTGATGAGTTGGGCTCACACTCCATGCTGGATTAGAACGGAAATTTAATTGGATTCGATGTCATTTCACAACTTCTGAGGTTAGCAATTAGTGAGCTGAAATCAGCAACGTCATTATTTAGTACGTTCACTATAACTGTTAGCTGTTCGGAGGTCTTCTAATTCACTAACCAAATACACAAAATTTAAAATTTAAAACGACAAATCCAGGAATATTTTCTAAACTTCAGGTCCCTTAAAAATATCAGCACTATTGGTAAATACCACAACGTTGGTTTTTCTGCATTCAACTAACACTGAACAACGTAATTCCAAACGAACAAACCATGAAAAAGAAAAGGCGGTAGTAGTTTTAGCAGATCTACAACTTCAGTTTTCCCTATTCTCATTCGTTCAGTATTGGCGGGCTTGCACTCAATGACTGTAATCCCCATATCCCATCCCTACTGCAGATTATAAAGTGCATAAGTTGCTCGGTTTCAGTACTGTTTCAGTCGGAGGTCGGAGTAGAATGAAATGTGGGACCAACAATCAACAAATGCACGCATGTTTGTGTGCATGTAATTTCGATGTGCTCATCGGCATCCATCTTCCACGTACCATTGATATTTGTCTACAGCCAATTGGACTGTGACTGTGAGGCTCAAGTTCAAGTGTTTGCTGAAATTCAAACTCATCGAAACCTATCGTTGAAAGTAATAAAATATCACCTGCTTTTGAGCCCCGACAAATTCTGCATGCGTCAATCGATTAATCTATAATCTATGTAGTAATCTGATTGAAGTAATATTTTATTTGTACTCTGAAATAATATAAAGTACTTGATAAGACTACGGATTGCTTAATCCGTAATCTTTAAAAAAATCTCGCGCTTTTCGCTTTGAGACGACAGAGAATGACCCATTATTAATGATTAATGCCACGACTCATATGTAATCGGTTATTGATAATGGCATGGCTAATGGCTACCTCGAAAAAACTGTATTGTAATGGGTAATGGGTAATTACAGTTTCGTGCAATCAAACGGTAAACTGCAAACCATTACTTTCAGCTACGAACCAATCATTTCAGAACCTAGTCTGCATACTGCACTGTCGTGTTGTACAGAAACTGAAATTTTGGGAGCGATTCCCTATGAGTAACTTCAAGAGGTTTCGACCAGAGGTGAGGCCCATCAAGGAATGCCCATGCCCAGTGGGCATGCGCGGGCATGGGCCATTTCGGTTTGGCAAACGTGGGCGGGCGGGCGGGCAAGCGATGGATTTTTTCCAACCTGGGCGGGCATGGGCCGCATAAGCGGCCCCCAAGCGGCGTAATCATAAACGAACAGAAGCATTGATCCTTTAGGATTTTTGCACTGGTTTGCATGTAATTAGTCAGTTTTTGAAAAGCTCCAAAGCGGGGACCCTTGGGGCACTAACATGTTTATGGGAAATCCCGTGTTAAATTTCCTCAAAATGATTTCGTTGAGATTTAAAACTTTAATATTTTCGAAACTAGGCGTTATTTGGGCGAAAGGCTTCAGGGTATGTATAAGTGTTGGGTCGTAGTCTTATGCCCCATTATGCCCGAGTCGATCCGCGATCGGATACAGACGATTGTTTTGCTCTACGTGTTTAGTCCCGCGGCAAAATGCGCTAAATTCCCCAACGCGTGAACCTAATCGAGTCATTGTTGTCGAAGATAGAGAATTAAATTCTTTAGGTATAATTTCAGGATTTTACGGCAACTCTCATAGTTTCGTCAAAATTTTGTAAATATAAAAACTACTCGGTAAGAGGAACACATACTGGACGGGAGACGAAAATCGATCTCAAACTCAAACCATTGATAGATGCCATAAAATAACCCTAAACAGTCCAGAAGAAACTATCCTTTGACTCCTATTAGCTGAATTACGTAAGCGATAATAGCGTTTAACAATATAATGCATCCCACATGCTTCTGATTGGGATTAAATTTACACCATAAATTCAATCCCTCGTTGTCAGTTAGCAATGCTAAGATTTTCTATAATAGCATTAATTTCCTACCTGAGATGAGCGATGGATAACGAATTGAGTTTTGCGACAAATCTGTGAAATACCGCTGATTTTGATTTCATAATTTTTAATGAATTAATCTAGAACTTAAAATTTTACGATATAGAGTAATGGCAAAACTCCGTGTTCCAGCACGGAGGAAGTTCTTTCAAGTTGTAAACAGGTCAAATTTCAGATTACATGCATTACTACACAATCTTTGCAGATACTACGGTGCAACTGGTGAACTTGTCCTTGCCACTACTCTCAGAATCGCTGCGTGTATTTAGTAGATAGAGAATCCAATTTCCCAGAGGTAGAATGTTTTCCACAAACCCAGCGGAGCTGAGGAAGAGAATTTACATTAGTCATGTGGCTAATTGTTACGTGTTGACATTGACAAGCATAGGCACGACTTCCATTCTTCCTGCGGAGTTTAGCAGCAAGTTTATCGAAATCTGGCATATTTGTGCGAAGGAAGAGATAGTCCGTGCTGTCATCCCACGCGTAGTTGTCAAAGTTGATCACTGTGAAGTCACATCTCAAACATTTCAGTTGGTCACAAGGCCTGAAAGTGAAGTACAAGTCTTATGTACTTTTTAAATAAATATTGGAATAAAGGTGGGTCAGTAGAACTTTCGAACCTCTCAAATCCCGTTTCTGATCGTCCAAGTGCATCATAACTGCCCGACAGGTAAACTGGGAAGCATTTAACTTCCCGAGTTTCCGGTTCGGTACTTCTTTTTACCTCCTTTCTGGCCCATGAGTTATTGTTCTGCTTCCCAAATGGATTTGTATCCTCGAAGGTAAAGTCTCGCAATAGTTCCTCCACTTCGTCCCAATCTGTTGATGTTTTGGCATTGCAAGGACATTCTTCCCCCTGAGTTTTGAGTTTTGGTGGTTTTGACTGCTTCTTGATGTACTTATTTTCCACTTGATCTAGCAGACTATCTATGTCATCTGCACTTGGTACACTCATAACAAATAGAATTTAGCTGTGACTTGTTTCCACAACGGATCAAGTTTCACTGTATTGTGAGATGATGCAGCAACGTCAGCTTCAGACTTTCTCCTGCAAGTGTGATGTATAAATTTATATGATTTGATCAGAAGTGGGTCCCAACCAGTGCCATGACGGCGGAAGTGTTTGCTTTCGTAACGATGGCAACGACATTAACACGTTACTGCTACTGCAAAGTGTGCCAGTGCCGAGCAATCCCAGTCCGGGGACTCCGGAAATCAGAATGCAAAAGAATCAATTGTACTAATACACGCAAAAACCCATTAAGGATGTTCTTAAATGCGAAACTTCAGAAGAGGTGAGTTTCAAGGTCAACAGGCAGAAGTCGGAGGACTAAAAGATAGGTAGTAAAGCTTTATGACCGTCACATAGGGTGGTCTTTCTTCGGTTAAATTTTATTCACCGACACAATTTAGTTCATAGATATTACTGGAGCTGTCTGGTGTTCGCACTACCATCAGACTATTAATGTATCTCAGACTGAACGCTAAACTAATATTTGGATTTCAGTAAAATTATAACATCGGCCACTGATTTATTTGGCGGCATCAACCAGAGCTTGCGCTACTTCCAATGCGATTTGAGCTTCTGCCTTTTCTTTTTCGCCGGCCGCTCGTGCTAATTCATTCTGGGCTGCATTAAGCTCACTCTGGGCTGCAGTGGGGTCGATCAAATCGACTGGAACAGCTTCCTCCGCCAATACTTGAACTGCAATAAAGTACGCGAAGTCAGTTACCGTTGAGTTTAAGCCATCACACTAAAGGACAATCCTTTGCACTGCAATGCATTCACTGTACTCTGAGCAATCACCAACTTTCTACAAAATCCTGTAGTGTTTAATTATTGCTCCGAAGTGTTTGCAGCAAGTTCTCATGGACAATAAGCTTTCAAAGATATGCCGCGAAATGATTCGAAGCTTAACTGGAGTCCAGAAATCCGAAGTTTTTGAAACTGAATTGCGGAGATAGCTACCAAAACAACTTTGTAAACACGTTGTTTACAAATTTTACTTCGTGTTTACAAATGTAATTGTTACCTCAGGCTTATTGGACGCATGCTAAAATACATAACTGCACTCGATAGACGATAATCTTATCGCAAGTTTTAAAGCCTTTTAAAAACTGGCATCTTACTTTCTGAGGCTGGCTCAATTCTAGTTTACTTTCAGAAACTCTCATTCGTTTTGCTATATATACTGTACGAGTCTCAAAATTTCAACTTTAAATCTGCTGGGCTTTAGAAATTAGAAATTCGCATGGAACTTAACAGGATTTTCGTTCAGTACTACGAGGGTTTCGCATTAAACGATCTTTGGGTTCGACTCGTACTACAGCTAGAACAACTTTGCGGAGAATCTGAAATAAATTGAAATCTGCGTAAAATGAGATTAGTTTGGTTGGTCCACTCGAAATGACCCAATACCATAGGAAATGAAATATCATACAGCAAAATATCATCGCTTATTACCTGAAGAATCTTCATTGACTGTGACTGATCCTGATGAAACGAAAAACTTCTTCGCCTGACCGTCTTGTTCAATTACGGTAACTACCCCCGGTTTTAACACTGCCAATGTTGGAACGTGGTTGGGTAGGATACCGAATGCACCAGAAAATGAAGGGACGTCGACCTGCCTCACATTGGCATTGTTGTAGTAAACCTGCGAAAATTCAATTCACATGAGAATGCATAAAAACAATTGTGTGTAACGTAAGCATTACGAGCTTCCGAAAATCACCAACTAAAACTGACTCTGAATTATGAAGAGACCAAAGTACTGGAACTTCAATGTAAAAATACGAAATACTAAAGTGTTACTAGAACTGAAGTTAAAAATCGGCCAGTGATGACCTAATAACAGTAACTCTTTAACCGCTTACTTATTCCAAGCATCCTACCTCATCCCCAATGCTCACCCCTGAACCCTAGCACCCTACAAATTAAAAATTCCTTATTTGAGCTAAATCAACAGTCTTCCAAATTGAAATTCTATTTAAACACTAATTTCAACATCAAAATTGTGAATTTAAACTGCATCTGTTTCTACCTGATAAGGTGCGGCGAAGGTAAATGCCATTTCGTTACCGCCTCCTGCAGCGGCTGCTGCATATCCTCTTCTGAAGAATCCTGCAGCTAAACGACTTCCGGCACGGCTCAAAAACATTTTGAAATAGAAATTTTTGAAGTAAGTTAGCTGAAACAACACGGACAGCTCCACAGCCAAAGAAGACGAACCGACCTGACCAGGGCTGGAAGAACATTCAAGTCACGTGTTTGAGAGCCGGGAACTTTCGCCTCGCTGTTCACGACTTCATCAGAGATGACGCGGTATGCTTGAATGTACAGTTAGTGCCGCTGTAGCTACATGCTAGTATTTTTTTGCAGCGCTTGAGTCTAGATTATAACAGCATGCATCTATATATCTACTTGCTTTTATAATCTTGGCTTGAGTAAGAGTGTGACGTGTAACGTGACCCTCTCCGCTGGAAGGGTGCCATTTGGCACAGTTATACTGAAGCTACACTTGGGGAATCGGAAATTGACCGTGATGTGTCAAACATTTTCCTAAATTTCGACTGACTGAATGCTTAGGTGTGAAGCTTGAATGACTGGCATTTTCGCATCTGCTGACCCTCAAAGTTAATTTATTTCCGCCGTATTTACTTGGTATTTACTGTAATAAACCAATAGTTCGAAGCTTGATGGTTCCCTATGATCCAGCTTTTAGACTTGCTGCAATGTTGCAAATGTTCGTAATGCTAGCATGTATTTTAGTTGAAGGTGTGCCTGGTCGAAAGCGTGTCTGGCATGAACACGAATAAGTTCTACAAACGAAGTCCGGTTCTCTCCTGGAGAATATGATGTTAGAGTTTCCAAAATTTGCGGTGAAATGTCAAACTTGGATATTTTGTTAACCAGGCGTTCCTTGGATGAATTTTTTAGGATTAGAATATTTTCAGGGTCGGTCACATATGCCAAAGACCGTGTCCGTTTTAGACACCTGCCCGTCACCTCCTATTTATTACAATAAAAAACTAAATATGCCCCTGTCAGTATTTTAATTTTTACGCACGAATGAGACGGAAGCCTTCCGCACATCATATCACTCTACGGCGAGATGAGCTTTGATTACATGGCTAACGTGGGAAATTACTTATTTTCAGTTCTAGCCAGAGGATGGTTGAGTATTGGCTCCAGTTAGAAAATCTGTCATCAAATCAGATGTACAAATTAGTTGAGTGCCAAATAAACACGACGGAACTCACAATGTAAACGCTAAGTGGCTTTTAATTGCAAGGCCCACGAAAAATTTTATTGAATTTATATAGGCACTTAAAAATCAATCACAGTGCGTAACAAACAATTCAGTTACATAGTAATTTACTTTTGGTATCGCTACCACAAAGGCTCAAATTCCATATTTTTAAACCCAGTTTTCCTTGCTTCCCAATAATTCCCTATAAATTCCCATTGCTCCTCCCCGGATCTAGTTGTATTCTTACATTTTCTGGAAAGAAAATAATAATAACATGGGGTTCATACCTTCACATTCGGTTAAATACTTAATACAACATGCAACTTTTATTTACCTAAACCACAAGGGTTGAAACGGATTGTTCTCTTCCTCCCGCTTTTTACGCCTATCCCTTTGCTTTTGTTCTATAGTCATCTTCATTGACTCCGCAGATGGCAAGTTGCCCTCTTCCAACAGACGCTGATCAGGTCGAAACCTGGACATCGAACAGAATTTTTTTTTGAAAATCTTACGTATGTATGATGTGCAAGCGTACCCAAAAACTATGTGCTGGTCACATATTTTCATCAT
This sequence comes from Pseudobourletiella spinata, assembly GCA_009870155.1. Lineage (NCBI taxonomy): Eukaryota > Metazoa > Arthropoda > Collembola > Symphypleona > Bourletiellidae > Pseudobourletiella > Pseudobourletiella spinata. The sequence goes on along the minus strand of WJFA01001537.1, from coordinate 9,600 downwards.
AGGATTCTTAAACCTCCGATTTTGATCGGCAGCACTGGTTCAGATTTTATGGTGATATCAATTGTAGCCAATAACTTTGGAACACATATTACGTTGGATTAATCTAGATCGATACACTGAAGGGATTTACCTAGTGTCGGTTGACGGAATCTTGTCTCTCAACGATGGAGACAGTTCGTTTAGCTCAATAGCCAACCGAGTAAAACCATAAAACTTGGCAGCATCTTCCGGCATTGTTCCTAGTAAAAGGAAAAATAACATCAATTTCAATGAAATCTTCGTCTTTGAAACTTTCCACAACAGGTTCCAACAACAAACGTTGCCGATGATTTTTTATAAAACATGAAAAAGGCACCAACCCATTCTCCAAATACACTTGGCCGAAGGTGGTTGGCCGACATAAAAAGCTTCATTCCAGTGTCCATAGAGATTACGAATTGTAACACCTTCGGCATTCACAACTGTACCAAAAACTTCGTGCTTTCTACTTGACCAGTATGACACCTATCAGAAAATGTTGAACTTCAATGTGTGAAACCGTATTTGTAAGTTGTATACTGTATAGGAAACTTTTCGCATTAGGAAAAGAGGTTTTGCCATAGAAAATAGGGTTAACCGCTTACAGGCACAGCTCACATCATAAGCTGTTCAAGAAAACTAGTCAAGCACACTTATACCACAATACAAATGTCACAGAAATCCGGCTGGTGTAATAGTAACACTAAGCATTACCTTCACGAATGTAAGATTGCAGGTAAGTCCTGAACTTTGAATGGAAACTTCTCCATATAAATCCACCCACCGGCTAGGAGGTGAAAATAAGTTGTGGACACAAGTAGTAGCTTTGTTGTAGGAATAATGTTCACTCCATTTGGGAAAAACAATGTGCACTTCGCCGATGGGTTGAATTTCCATAGACTTCCCCCAGAACTTAGTTTTTAGCTGTGTTTCCTCCCAGAATTGCCAGCCCCTACCTTCAGCATGACAAGCTGAAACAGGAGGATGATGGCAGACCTGAGGTATCAAATACCAAAAACAAAACTTATACCAATCTTAAAAAAACATTTGACAAGAGTACGACCATCTCTTCACGTACTTGTTCTGCAAGAAATCTGAAACCCTTATCTTCTCTCACACACTCAAATGTTTCTCCTAACAGCGGGTTAAACGGCTTGTGCGTTCTGAAAAAGGATGAAGAATATCCAGAAACAGCAAAGGCGGCAATTAAAGCAATGCGCTCCACAGGATCAGCTTCTTTGCCTGCGAATAACATTAAATCATACAAAATTCCGTGTGAAATTCGACCGTATGAAAACACTGGGTTCGTTACAGGGTTTGTATTTCGGTAGCTTACTTGCGGCGTCCAACAATTCCGAATATTCGAGCTCCTCACACATACGTTGCAACACACCGAGAGGTTCATTCAATGTAACTGGCATTGAAATTTTGGAAAGATCTTTCCCAATATTTTTCCTAAGAATCCCCCACAATGAGGGCACTTCACTCCCGCTCGGGGCAGGACATGGCAACATTGTTCGACGACCTTCCCGCAGCAGTGGTTCTGGAATTTTGATGTTTAGATTACTACTACTGCTAGTAAGCACACTTGGTTCCAAGTGAGTGTGATCTACTGGAAAAACAAAAAGTGCCGTTGTAAAATGGGCGTGCAGTCACAAACTTAGAAACATTAGTATAGCAGTAATCACGCTGATGTTAGAAAACCAAAATATATGATTAATTCATTAAGCAATCATAGGCCAGTGCTACTCCGTATCCGTACCAAATTTTGATGGCTCTGAATTTTCACTGTTGAGCGAGTCTGCCTCTCCTTCCCCTTCGGATGAAAAACTTTCTTCATCTGACGACGTTCTGTCTTCATCTTTGTTCGTTTCCATCGCATCGTAGTACTCGGAATTACTCATGGAACTGCTGTACGACTTGATCTATAGTAGTATAAGCCAGTATGTTAAGTTGAAATTTACTATAATTTTTAAAAGGTTTGTGCTACTACTACTACATTTTTGCTACAAGTATGAGTGGCGTGGCATATAAAATCCGCATCTAATCAGCGAAATTTGGGACCTTGAGTGAGCTAACACAATGAAATTCATACAAATCGTCAGTATTATTTACTCGACCTTTACAAACTACAGTAGTAGATACAGTCAGAATACATAAAACCATACCGTATCGCTCGTCTGACCCCCCGGATAATTAAGTTCAAGTGATGCCTCCCTGTGGATTCTCGATAGCCTGGATTTGAGTTCAGCATTTTGCTGAAGTGCTTGGTTTAAAGCGTGCCGTAACGTGGCTGCACCACCCTCCACTTCTCTGGCATTGATGCCATTTCCGACTGATCGGACGATGCCACGAAGACTGACTACGACTAGAATGTAGAAAAAGTAGACATTAGATTCCTGTTTGCTCTGTCGTTCCAAATATTCTACACGATTTTTAACATTGCGAGTTAAAGCTGTACGCTGTATGGCTTTCTCAAATAATTTGTATTCATCAGGAGCTACAAGGCTCAATTCCCCACTGAACACAGCTCACGTTTAATGCTGTGCAATCAGAGTTGATTTTAGTCCAATTTCCCTCTTTTCAATTCTAAATAAGTGATATGTAATGGGGGTCTATTCCATACCCCGGCGTATGCCTATGAGCTCTATACACTACGGAACGTAGGCTCTAATGGTCGATGCAGTAGAACAGCTCTATCGATTTTCCATACTTTCTAACAATCCCGGATCAAATGAACGTGATGTAAATAATCTTTACCGGGCTGATGGCTGATATCTCTGTAGAACCGGGTCGAAAACTGAGGAGTACAAGATCTCCCGACTTACTCTTTTAACGCACGTACTTGTACTACGGCTTGAGAATGAGGCCCTAAGGAATCCCCTTCGCTCCGCGTTTTCATAATGCATTGCAACTTGTAACCAATGCGGGCGGACAAGGGCAAAACCAATCGATCTCCTCAGTATTAGCATTCAGAGGAGGATCTCCCTAAACTTAAACGATGTTAACGGCCCCTTTCTCTCGAAAAACATTAATTCTACGCCTGATCTACCAACGAGCTTAGGCGGGCTCGCTTGGATAAAATCTTATCATTCTTATTCTTTTAAAGCACAGGAATTTCCACTAAAACAAAACTGATATTGCCATTCGTCAAAACCGTTGGCATTACTCAAGACAAGCGATTCTATGCAAAAAATTTATTGCTCAATGAACAGGCCCTCATGGAGTGTGCGTCACTTCTATTGCGGAAGAGGTACAAAATGTAATCTAACAAAAAAAGACGACATTAGGACGTATGATAATGGTCTGAGAAGTTCCACACGGTTCATTCTGTCTCACTTTGTTTTCCTCCTTGGATTTCCCCTTGAATTTTTACTTGGGTTTGTGGAGATCATAGTTGGAACAGGATATTTTGGTACAAAAAGTCAAGTGGCGCCCATTAACATTTCATCTGGTGGCATAAGCACTCTGTATGGCCACTCTCCACAGTTTGGAAATTCTCCATTGCCAGATAAAAGATAAATATACAACTACAAATCTTAAGTATGCATATGCTATCATTTCATTGCCCTGGTCAATTTTTCTGCATTAAGCAACTCTTTCAATTTTCCACACTAAATACGAGCAACTTTTTAATGAGCTTGAGAATTCAATATTCTGGAGTAGAATTGCCTTATAAAACTTCCTCTGTCGTGAGGGCGGAAACAATTTTGTGACCTTTGAGCTCGCAAGGATTGGAATATCTAGAAAAAATATGGAAAAAACGCGGAATGTGCCGCTGGTCACCAAATTCATTATCATCCCATTAAATCATTTACCTTCCTTGGCCAAGACTAAAAAATCCCGGAGTTTGTTGTCATCATCGGACTTTTTGGGCTGTGGAATGGTTTCCAAGATCCCCTCAAGGTGGGACAGGTCCTTCTCAACTAAACTGATCTCCTTCTCCACGTTCTTCCCATCTCCAGGGCTGCTAATGGGGGTGAGCGGAGATACTACTTCTTCAGTGGGAGATGATAGCTCTTTAAACGACAATATGTGCTGCCTGTACAATCGATGTTGCTTCAGCTGCTCCAGCCATTCCATATACACTTCCTTTGGCTTAATCTGTAATACAGAACCAGCATGATTTCTTCATCCCTCACCATGTCCTCGAGTCCACGTAGCAATGATTTTTATTCCACAACTAATGATAACCTTACATAGTCATGCATATTTTAACTTGAGCTATGACTGACTGCGGTAAGCATCCCGTTTGACACGTAGTGTGTGTGATTTGGTAGGCGAAATAAGACATTAATTTAAAACAATTGAACAGCTACCTTCAGATGATAAATACAATCTTCGGCATCAATATCAATTCTGCCATCACGAGGCTTAGTAGTGATCACTGATAGACCAGCATCCAGTGATCCGTGAATTTTCCCTCTTGCACAGTCCCATCCACTTTTCCCATACACGATAACCCCCTTGTCCAGCATGAAATATCTCTGGAATCAAAGACAGTTAAAGTAAATAACGTTACTACACACAATAAATGGCATCCCATAACCAGCATTTCAACGGTGAATTTTTCTCGTGAGCCAAATCACATGTAGTTATGCAAGATCCTATCTCGTGGAATAATCCTACATAATCACACACAATCCAAACAGCCTCTTTCTCTCCCAGCACCATCCGCACAGAAAGCCATAACGTATTAAGGCTGAACTCATCCCGATTTATGATCGCCCACGCTCCTTTCGCTACACTACAGCACAAGTAATAAATATCTTCATTCAAACTCAAACTTCCTCCCTGGTGATGGCGATGTCGGTTCCACATACCCATACATCATGTGGCCTTCATGAAATAGGATTTCTATATCTTAAGATAAGCAGAAGCATCCCTGCACCGGATATGATTTGCATATTGAATCCATAAAACTAGATGAATCAACCCACTCATCTTCAAACTCTAAAAAATTGAGACTAAACCTATACCGTGCTCAGCTATAATAACAATAATTCCGGTGGCCAATGGCGTACGGAGTATACCGGAGTGTGTAAGTTCAATTAATGTTCCACCCTGTGGATAACGGAATGGCTACGTATACTTACATGTAAGTCAAACGCTGGCTGCTCCTACGCGAAATTTTTCCCGCGAGACAACCATGTTCACCTTTCAATGTAATGTCACCTCATATTTTGGTCAACGAAGCTCAAATGACATCAAGTTTCACAAACGCGAGCCCCACGTCTGACTACTCTTTCAGTTCATCAATTAGCTGAACTATGAATATACTCAAAATATGGCTTTTTCTCATATTTACTACTAACTATATGCACACATGGGGTCTTGATAGTCTTGATACAGGATACAGTGTCGTCAAAGCGACGAGGTAGAAACAATTTCCATGATAATCTCAGCCGTAATTTCTATAATAATGTGCTAGTTCTTGCAAAAGAACTTTCCCACAAAAAATTGTATATTATGATAAGTGAACGATAGAGCAGGAAGTGAAACATATGAGGATTTTTCCCTCAGTTTAGTTGCTTGCCGACTGCGAAACATCTTTCTTCCAGCGTTTCTTATCTTTACATGACTTTCGTTTCAGTCTGAAAAACTGGATGGCTTTCTCCATATAGCTCTACCTTACGTCACGACAAAGATTATGCTGCTCAATTATGAGAAAACACTCCCCCCTCGTTCAAACAGTGGGCAATTATTAAAGGGCTCACAGTTTACATGGAACTAATAAAAATACACTGGGTACACGTCGAATGACTATGTTCTCAGAGCTCTGCGGATCACAAATTGTGCGGAGGAATGAAACGAGCAATTGGTACCAATTACATTGCAGCAGACAGTTCTCATGTGCCCTGACGCATTTACTCTCAGAGGACTCAACTTAGCCGGACGCCCACTTGAATGGAGAGTGCGCGCTCGGAAAACTAAAATCCTTTGCAAACAAAAATCCTCTGTTCAAACAAAGTGAAAGTTACTGTCATAAGGGAGAAATTTGAGCTCGTGCTGCCCGAGGAGTTATAGAAGATGAAGGAAGCTTTTGCGAGAGGATAAGACTTGACTTAATCGGAATCCTTGAAGACGATGCTAAAAACTTATAAATCGTGCCAGCCTTCCACCACCACGTTGTGAGGGGAATAGCACTGAAAACACAATTTTTCCAATAGACTATATACTTCTTTATAGTTGAGATACATAGGATACAAACTAGTCCTGTCCTGACTCGAGTTGGCTGTGACACAAAGTAAACCTTTACAGCCAAGTGGTTTCACATGATTCCCCGTAATGCAGGTTCGTCGCTACTGTACAACCCTGTCTTCATCCCAGAATACATACCAAAGGGGAGAATTTATTTTTGCAATATTCCGGCCTCGGAACACGGCGAGCACACGGGCGCGTGCATGGTCTCTCGCAAAATCACAACTAACGCAGGATCGTCTTGAAATGTGTACACGCTTTACCGAAATTCAAGGGTATTGGTGGCTCATGTTTCCCACAGAAGCTGTATTCGTTTACGCTCTTTGTTTCAATATCATGCTGCATACTCTCCCAAAGGCAATAATAAAGCTATTTACCCCAGATGACCATGACACTATACCCAAACCCAGGCAGGGAAAGTTTAAAGAATTAAGGCAGGTATTGTGAGGAAGTATGTACACATTTGTAAACAGCTACCTTGTGGTATCCTTTCAAAGGCCATTTTCGCTTTTTGAGGACAAATCCCTCAAACTTCTTCGGAACGCGATCATATGTCTGTCCCTCCTTGAGACCCTCTAAGATTTCCCAATCCGATCTCCTTGTCTTCCTCTTTCCCCTTCCCCTTGGGGGAGGTTTGGGCGGTTCCGAGGCTGCCGTTGCGGTTGTTGCAGCTCCCTCCGAACTCTCACAGCTTGCTTCCTTTAATACAGAAAAAAAATTGACCCGTGGTGACACATGTACGACGGCCGACATTGTTGACTTGACAACTCCGTGATTATGTCTATGTCTACACGTATATGAATGTCTCAGGAAATCGGTCTCGGGGCTTTTGACAAATTTATGTAAAATTTTCAAACACAGTGATTAACATATCTTGTGGTTTAACTGGTGAAATCCATGGTGGTGATATGCCAGAATTTGGGTGGTACACAAGCGTGTCAATATTATGATTCCAATTCAAAAGGCTTAAAACTTTGGCGGATGTGGATGTCAAGAAATAATTTCATGCGCGCCTCAACAACATCAGAAGCAACACAAAAATCCCAGCGAGAATGATGTCATGACAATAGACGTTTCACAATAAAACTTTCCGAAACCTTTTACATAAGATTTTTCAGAAAATACTCGTACCCGTACATTAAGCAGCTGCATGGCCACAATTCTTATCAATTTGAAGACCACAAAAAGGTATTGGTCAATGAATCAATAGCCGTTTATAGGGATTGCTAAAAGTTCAAGCAGGAAAATCATAATTAACTTCATGCGGTGACAGTATGTCGTGATTGAAGTTGTACTACAATGAAGCATACGTGGCAGTCATTTCGTAAACCCAACACAAATCTTTGAGTTTTCTTGTAACTGCTACAAATTAATTTCGGCGGAGAGAAACTTCTTTCAAAATTAGTGACAATTTTGAGCTATACCGCGGCACTCTGACCAGTTGTTGCAAACACTTCGTCATAATTAATCATTATTCACAAAACTCCTGCAGAAATTCGAAACGAAAATAACAGCATTACATGGATGTCAATAAGCTTCTAAAGGCGACATTTTTTCACGCATACATTATATTTTGCACTAAATATCAACATGTCCACACGTCATGCAATTCAAGTGTATCTTTAACTCAAAATTAAAACCCCTAGAGTTCCAACAAAATTCAAATCAGAAAATATGTCATAGTGGATGACGAACTTAACTCAGATCGGCATTTACTGGAATTGAAAAAACACTACAATCAATAGTATCAGTCTTCAAAACACGGAGGCGTTGCACAAACAAGATCAGTAAGAGGAACATCGAAGTCTCCAAGAAGGTGGAAAGAAAGATATGTCCGCAAAGAGTGATCAAGTACGAAGGCAAGGACAATTCGGGAAAGCACATGTGTTGATTATGTGTATTATGTGTTCCAATAGGTTTTCTTATTAGCTTCCTATCACAGATATAAAGTTCTTCACACTATTCGTCGGGTTAGAATTTTTCAAATCCCCAGAAACAATCCAATTAGTGAAATCATAGATAATACAAATGCAAATGATGTTTTTCACTGATTCACAAGAGGTACAACAAGGAGTGCACAAAGTTATCGGAATATGTCTCAATTCGAATTACAATGAGGTGAGCATGGAGGCAAAATAGTTCCCAAGAAGTTAGTATTATGACAATCAATCGGGAACCACACACATATTGGACATTCGACACAGTCAAAAGTACGACAGAAATATGACGACAATTGCGGACGAAGAATAAGTTATTTCGGGTTACTTACTGTGTCTGATTCATGATGTTTAGAGCTCATACTCTCCAGCCGCCTGGTTTAGATTAATCTATATAGTTCTCTCTCTCTCTCCGTTCTTTACTGCTCCGGCTCCAGGCAGTAAGATTTTAAGATATCTTCAATTAGTGACTGACACGATTGACCCTGACCAGCAGGAAGAAAATACTCCGAACGTCTAGTTCACCACACCATTCCGAGTCAGGTGCCTCTGACCCAAACACACATATTTCCAATCTACAGAGTTCAACACTGAGCGTAGTATACAGGGCTCCCTGACTCACAGAGGAGCAATAACAACAGATAAGCTAGAGAATTTCACTTAAGGAGTTCTAAACCGTTTCGTGTGAGACCAACGGTGTAGTGCCAGAAGAGAAACAGGATTACGAGGAATGAATGAATGGAAAAGGCTGGTTGAGGCGGTGCAGCAGAGTTTCATACGCATTGCACCACACCAGTCTTCAACACGTTCTGTTATTCCAATTTTTTCTCGATAATCTTCACCCTCTCTCTCTCTCAGTCAGCACACATTGCATACCATGCGCTCAAGCTCCACCACTGCATCCTATACCATGTTATCCTATCCTACAGTCTCATTCGCTAGTTCCACTCGACTTTTGAAGCCTCCAAGCATACACGCACATACATACCATTAGTCGTACCACATCCTTTCGGCACAGGCCAGCAGCAGCAACTACCTATATCCTGTATGAAAACATTGAGCTTACTATCTGAACATATACAGACCTCCTCGTCATCGCATGAGTAGGAAAACTTGTTAAAACGAGGGATAATCCACGGGGAACCAGTAGTGGTAGTTAATTATTAACTTCCAGCACATTTGCCTACATAAAATACTCTCACCTTAGTTCCCCAAGGTTGCTGCTTGCTGCACAAGAATGACAGGAACAAAGAGGCAAATTTTGGCATTCCTGTCATTTAACGACACAATTCCTTCCTCCCCCAGCAATTAAGCTGTTTTTGGATACTCCCTGGCATGTCCAGGAACTGATGCTAAATAGGAGGTGAAGGTAGGTGTACAAGTCGAATCGACTCGGGGTTTATAGGGCATATGACCCGTCCCTAGAATGTACCAAACCTAAAGC
>WJFA01001536.1:0-20761 GCA_009870155.1 Pseudobourletiella spinata | reverse complement strand
CGAAAATACTCTCGCGAGGTCACGTGGTCACTTAAGCGACTTGGGGAACCCAGGCAGGAATCTCAAAATAGTAACTGAAATATTTATACCCCCCGTAGGGTCAAGCCAAACTGGTGGCGTTAATTGGCATTTATTAGTGTCATCAAAATCTTGTTATGCACACGGGAACAGGCCCACGCAGGAACAGTTAGGCGTTAACAGATGGCAGGTTACTTCCATTATAGAATAAGTCAGTGAACTGCGGACATTTTTTCCCCCGATGGAATTTGTTTTTAATTTTTTGGACGGAAAGTGTAAATTTTATGCAAAATTGGGTTTTTAACCTATATTTTTTCAATTATGCTTTTTATGCTTTTTTTCTCCCCATTATGCAAATCTTATTATGCATTATGCATCTTTTTATGCTTTTTTGAAAAAAAATAAAAACGGATTTTGGGGTTTCAAGACATGGGGAATCTATTTTACCTAGCAAAAATAGGTCTAAAATCAATTATGCTCTTCGATGCGTTTCATGCTTTTTGTCGACCTTAATAATAAATAAGGCGAGGGCCAAAATGCGTTTTTTTCGCTCCCGAAAATATGTTTTTGAAAGCTCACAAGTGTAAAAAATGCGTTTTCAAAAATTCGAAAATGCAAAAACTGCGTTTTCGAAAACTTATAATTTAACAAATTGTTGGAGAATGTTAACGTATTTATGACTTTGAAAAACCAAAAATCGTAACAAAGACATGTAGTACTCTAGTTTTTACACCTTTTTACCATGTAATCCCCTAGTTTTTACCCCTTTATACCATGTAGTTCATTGTTTTTCACCAAAACAATCCATTTCCTCAGAGTCTAAAGATTATGTACATTAATTTTATTAAGTGTCAGCCTCAACTGTGAACTCCAGTTAGGTTTAAGCAAACGAAGATTATTTCACATGTCACCAACGCACGAATAAATGATCATCGCGGTCGACAGGTCCTCCAGTGAGGTAAGCAATGCTTCCGTACTTGGTACGGAAATTCAGATATTGCTGAGATAGAAGCCCTCAAACTTATTAACTTCTTCTTTTACAAGCTTATGTTTAATGTGTGGATGTGGGTAAAGCCCGTCGTCAATAAATTGATTGCTAATGACAAAGAAAGCCTCAAAGTTCTTCACTTGAGCATTTAGGAGAATTTACGTCTTAACTAAAAATCCCATGAGTAAGTGCCATCTTTGTCTGAGTGATTTTTGAAAACTCAGCAAAAAATTCCTTTTAACTGAAAACGTGTCCCATTCGATACGCAGTGATGAACACTTCGAGGGTCTACCTCAGCCAAATCTGAACTTGCCACTGTTAAGCTCTCTAGAGCTTTCGACCGCGCGTAGTCATTGATTTTGGTGGCATGCAAAAATACCCCCTAGTGAGCCGTGAGTGACATTTTTTGAATACTTTATTGAATACATTGTAATGACTGCAGCGGCAGAACACAAACTTTGTTTTGAAACAAAATCGGTTTCACGTGAGTAAATTTCTTCCCAAGTGGCTGATGCTGGCGCTTGTGACAAAATGTGACTAACGTGCAAAAACCACGGTAAAGCCAGTAAAAACAATGCGGAAATGCAAAAAATGCGCAAAATTCGCCCAAAATGCAAAAATTGCGGCAAAATTTGTGCAAAGTGCAAAAAATGCAAAAAAATGCTTTTTTCAGAAAAAACAAAAACTGCACTTCCACTAATTTCGATATGCGTAATCTATTTTACCAGGCGAATACAGGTGTATCTTTTAAAGTGCATGATGTGCAAAATCCTCGCCTTATTGATGACTTTACAGGTACGAAAAATTAACGTGTTAACCAAAATATTTGTACTCCTGGATTCTCCAATGTGTAAGCTGTATGACAGTCGAATGATCCCATAAAATCAGCAAAAATTTTTAAAATTAAAAAATTGCTCCACAATATTTCACTATCAATTTGAGTCCAAAAAGCTCTATCAACACGATCGATGTAGAAATTTAGCGACCTTTTAAATCAATTATTCCCCCTCCATTGAATCCCTTTATAATGATAGTTGTTCTACTTTACATTTTGATGGACAATGTCTTATAATTCCTACACTTTAAATTTCGAACGTCTGGAATTTTAAATATCAAAGCGGTTCAGAGTATCTAGATTCTACCGTTAATTTGTAGGATGCCTTTCTCCTCTATTGTCTAAAAATTATAATCTTACTGGAGCTATGAAACGAAGTAGTCGTGAAATATTCCTTGTTAACTTTTCGGATATCACTAACTTTCGTGGGCTTCCGTGGGTGCATCGTGCCTACGGAAGTACCGCATGGGTGGTCTGTGCCCACCCATTTTGTAATAAATTTATCGCTTGACCGCCTCGTTTACTGAACGGAAAGGTCCATGCCCAGTGGGCTTGGGCTGGGCATATGCATTTGCACACATTATTCATAGGCCAGACTCTACTCTCCACCCGTCGCCATGGGCTTGCGTGACCGTAGAGCACAGAAATTCGAAATAATCACTTGTGACTTCCCATGAGAAATTTACTACATTCCCCTGGTTCCCCTTGGGCATGTTTAAAAAATCACTCTCTGAACCACGTGAAGCTACAGGAAGCAGTAAGTAAGGTCAGTAAGTCAGGTCCTACTAGCTTGAGGTGAGGTGGATTGTTGTTTGTAAGATGTGCTTGTGTGGAAGTTGTGTGCCCATTAGCAACGCATTTACGGTATGATGTCCGTCCAACAAAACCAAACTACTCTACACCCTGCCCCACACCCACACTACAAATACAAACACACCGCAGGTCTACTCAATCCTGTCACATTACCGCGTTTACTATTTTGAAAAACTGGATTGTAATTGTAATACCCATTAAACAGGAGGATTGCAAATACTTTTAAATAAGTTAAACAGCATTAAAGTTTAAATTTGTTAGAAAATCATTTCGTCGATAAACTAGTACAAATTCAGCAAGTACTGTTTCTTGAATCAAATTTTGAATACAATGACGTAACAAAATAACTAACAGACCTGCGTTAATTTTGCTTTTTGCAGCCTTACGTATTAACAACATAAAATTTTCAAAAAACATTGATTTTTGCAACTATTTGTTGAATTTCTGAAAGCGTTTACCCAAACCTTATATTGATTACCTTGGATTCAATCAGTCTTGGACAATAGAGTAACCCCCTGCAGGCAGCCCTCTTTAGATCTCTTTAATGTGAATCACCCAACACCGACTTAAACTAACGAGCGTTCCAAAGCTACTCACACCCTTGTTTTATTTAACAGAGACAATGCGCTTGAAACGCTCGTTGGCATAATGATATTTTGCTAACTCCAGCCTAACAGGTGGCCTAACTTTGAAAACACCCGTGTGTAGTACTTATCCGTCCTTCATGCAGCAGTACGAGGCCCTTTTGAAATATGAAATTCTACTACGACTGGAAAATTACGTGGGAAGAACGAGTACAATCGAAGTGACACATTTGAAATTTCCCGCTCACAATCGTAATAATATTTGCTTAAGAATCAAAGAGACTCCAAAGTAAAAAGTCTGGAGAATGAGAAATATCTGAATTTTTCTTCTTTCTCCATACAAAATTGTGGGCACTAACCAGTAAAAAATTTGAAAAACCTCACATTGACTTGACCCAATCATTTTTAATTAAAGTGAAATTATTCAAAAGTCGGAATAAAGTCAAAACAAGCTTTGGATACTCTGATATGGGTAAGCTGGTCTCCAGATAATCTTCTTACAAGTACTGAATTGATAGTTTTAGTTTAAGCTTTCACAATAATTCTTATTTGGATCCAATGCTGTACCATTTCAAAAGCAGCAGTATGGTGGCCGCCAGGAGTCATGAGGCTCATGTTGGGGCCCCTGCAACCCTGCCACTTGATTCTCACTACGACGACGAGTGATCCGAACGCCTTTCCACCGCTCCTGATCCTCATGGTGGAAATCCTTCGGGATCTCGGCATTGCTTTGAACATAGAGCCTGATCTAAGGAGACACAAACGGTACAACCACGCAGTCAAGCACAAGCAATTCTGCATCGTCCACCTCGCCTTTCATCCTTTCCACAGAAATGTCTCCGTCCTTGACATGAGGATTCCTACAACGGACGCCGTGAATATACACAAGGACCTCATTTACCATTTCATTGACATCCGTGCAGCTGCCTTACCGGTGCGAAACTATGCTTGCCCGACCTATCCGGCATTGAACAGCATTTCTTTATTATACTCCCATTACAATAGTATCCTCGGCGACCCCGTTATACTCCTGATCCACGGCTCCGCTATTCCGAACCACTTCCTACATGTCTACTTGTCATCTCAGCTAAGAGTCATGCCGTTGTTTGCACCTTTCTCCGTCATATTAAAGAGACTGAGGATGCTGCGGACAAATTTTCGCGGTCTTCGCGTGCACACGACACCGATTGTTGTACAGCCCGAAGAAACTTACCGACATCTTGGAAAAATTTTAAACTTTACGCTCATCGTACACGACACTAAATTTCCTATGAGACCAGCTAATGATTCGTGTGAGGGACTTTTGCTGGATTTGTTGACGCGCGGAAACCTAGACTATCCATCTGGGTATCATTTCAGAGACATTCATCACCGAGAAGATGAACCGAATTTCGTCATTGCATATACTTCAACCACGAAGCGTTCCAGCCCATTCCACTTTGATTCTATCCGCCAGCCGGTGTCTCTCGTTGTAGCCATACCCTTACTTCCAGCCGTCATCCTTGTCGTTGCACTAACGTCAAGGTCACTCTACTCGACTCAACATGTAGCGCTGGGAGGCCTTGCGGCCGTTTCTCCCTTCTGCGGTCAAGGATTGACTGTACCGCTGGGAAATTTTAAAATCTTGTCCCTGCTGTGGACCTTTGCTGTCCTCTACCTTGCCTGGATTTACTTGGCCGTTCTGCAGAGTGAAGCAGTTGTGCCGAGGGTGACGGAAGGAGAGAAGTCGGTGTGGGAATTGTTGGAGGACGGCTACAGACTTTTTGCAGATGAGGGATTTTTCAAATCATGGAAATCATACCTTGAGTCGGACCATGGTCCTGAAATTCGAGCATTTTACAATGAATTAGCTCAAAAATTCACCCCCGTGGTCACACGGCACGAAATGGTTATTTTTCGCACTTTGCTCAGCAAGTCATCAGCACTTATATTGCAGGGTCGGAATGAGTTTATGTGGGTTTTACGAGCATACCTGGGTGATAGGATGGGGAGGAATCTACACACCATCCCGCTTCCACCTATCTTATCGAAAGTTTGGTACTTTTTCATAGTGCCGAATGGGGACGTGTTCTATGAGAATTTCAGGACCCTGTATGATGCCGGTGTGATCCCACACTACAAGAAATTGCATTCCGCTCTCATCTGGGAACACTTCGTAAAGTTGGTCGAGGCTAATCCTGAAATCGGGAAGACGCGGCGTTTCCGCCAGCTCCGCGATCAGGCGCCCCACTCGTACCTAAGTAACACGAGTCCTGACGAAGTTGGAACCCCGGTTCCGCTGGAGCTGAATGATTCGCTTATTTTGGAGTCCTTTGCCGTCTTATGTCTGGGATTTGGGATTTCCAGTGGAATTCTATTCGTAGAGAATATTATGGGGAGTGTCTGCTGCGGAAACTGGGCCTCAAATATTTCCAGATTTTTTAGTCAGAGCCTTCATTCTCTTTGCAACTATTTCCGTTGTAAACTTTGACCCTCCTGAAAAGGGTCAATCTTAATGATTAAGAGTTTCCACGCCTACTGCTTTGCTTGAGAGGTAATCCTAATTTGTGTGAGCTCTAAAGCTCCATAGGGTAACCGTACTGTGCGCCGTTGGCACATGAGAAATGACCCTTGTAAGCAACCAAATGGAAGTCGAACTGTGTAGTGCACTACACAGCTATCACAAGTTAGCTCATACGGATCAACCGCGCTATCACAAGTTAGCTCATACGGATCAACCGCGGCAAAGATGGGCATTTTATCTAATGGCTGCGCTGACATTTCGCTTAATGCAGCCTTTGCTATCAGCGTTATCAACGGAAGTTGTCGTATTTGATTGTAAAAATAATGCAGTTGAAACCGCTTGACAGCTACTTCAGGTGGAAATGTCGCTGAGATGGTTCATGGTTCAACTGTGAGTGAGATAACGGATGTGCATTGCTTCGTATAAATTCAAACTGCACGATCGATGCGAATATGCTGATAAAGGTAAAAATTGCAAAGTGTATCCTTTACTTTTACACTACGCCGCATCAAATAGAAATGTTAGATTAAACTGTTTATGACGTCACATCCGTGATATTCTCATCTGAAGGTCACGAGAGAACTAGCACCTACATCTGTTGTAACCATTTAGGTTATTATTAGTTTAGTGTGATCAGCGTTGTCGCCAAATTTCCGTTCCGACAGTTTTCAGAAATCCCCCAGTGGTAAAATTTACAATGAGAGCTGCGTCAGTTGCCCCTTCAGTCTTGGTGGCTTTTATAGCCCTCTTTTTGGTATCTCCTGGTAAGCACACTGACTTTCTTGGGATACACAAGACCTCCAGCATCTTTGTGTCAGGTTCTTCATTAGGGCAACTTGTGGATGAATCGTGAGCGCACGTGATATTTTCCATAAAGAAAATGTAATGCGCTGGTCAATAACATTAGGGTGAGAGAAATGCTCCTATCAAAACTGATATGGCCATAAAGGAGATCATCGATAAAAATCTAGTGAGATGTCGTAACAAATTAACTTCTAATATTGATAAATCTGGGCCGTTATTTCAACAGGGGAATCATCCGCATCGGGCCTGGGTGCCCTAATTTTTGGGTCGAAGCCAACACCTCCTCGTAGTTTTGTATTGACATTCCTTGGACTCAATGACCTTGTTGGTGACTTCTTCCACCCTCCAGCCAACCAACTGTCGATTTTCGTAAGACTGAAGAACAGGTGCAACATAATTAAGTACTGAGTAACATAATGAACCACCTATAACATGATTTTATCCGCCTCAGATCGAAAATCCAATCAGTACACTAGGAGCCCTTGCCACGAAAGCTGTTCAGGGTGTTCAGAACTTCGCAATTTGCTCTTTCCAAAAATTCCGCTTCCAAGTTCAAGTCGTGTATGATCACGTCACATGGATATTGCGTGCCATTTGGGAGCTGATCAAAACCATCCCCACATTCGACAGCTCTGCTATTTTAGCCAAGGCGAACACCGTAGTGACAATTATTCAAGCTTTTGTGCAGTACCTCAGCGATGCAAACACGCTGATGCGTTTAACGGTGCTCCTCGCATCCCTGGTGGACCTCCTTGCCAGTGGCGGTAATTTCATAACTGTCGTGCTTAAAATTATTGCAGCTTTGATCCAGGTAGCAAGCCTACTGCCAGGAATCGTGCAATGTGCCGAGGAGGCTCTCAGTGGGTGTGGAAGCCTGGGTTTAGCGGTCGATACCGCCGCAAAAGTGCAACAAATTACTGCAGATTTAAAGGCGTTGAGGGTGCGATAGGCATAGGATGTCCCACAACCTCTTGATAATTCGGATCTAGTCCAGTCCTTTGTAAGAATAAGTGGTGTCTTGATTGTTTCTTACACCGGTGTAATTTCCGTAGAAAAGTGTGGCCAGCTTCGCGCTATTCCAACTATCATGCTACTAAGAAAATAATAGCAAGTCATAGGAGAAGCAAAAGCTGTTGTGCGGAACAAGTTTTACGTCCGTTTTCTGTGTGTTAAAGTAATTAAATTCTCACACGATATTGATGTACCAATAAACTGACAATCGGAATTTAAAAAGGCATCATGTCACAGTGCATTTTAAGCGTATTAAGTTGAACTTTAATATGCATTTTGTAAAAATGCTGTTAAACGACCTAAAAATTTGAGGAAGAATTACGGCACGTCCATCCGTAAAGTTCAACCTATGACTCCGAAGGAGCTTATCGGATTTTAAAAGTTTTAAACCTGTTTTAAAAAAACATATTAGTTGGAGGAATGGTCAACCTGTAACCTCCAATGACCTTTAAGACCTAATGACAAGGATAATTTCTTCATGGGGTGGAAAGGTCATGCCGTAATTTTCCGAAGATCGGGTAATCTGAGGTCACATTCTCAAATGACCCGAAACTTCACCCAAGGGAGTAAATTGCACTTGCCATTAGCTTTCGAAAAAGCCCAAATTGATGGCTGTGTGCCCGATCGTTTTGCCTGTGGATGGATTTGAAGCTTACACTTACACCACGGTTGACTTTCAGACAAGACAAGTACCATATGGAAAAGCTGGAGCCGTGTACATAAACTGGTCAAGTAAATTTCACTTGAGTATTCATTTCAACTTATTAGGTACGGCGACGTTGAAAGTTGTGGTTATGTCTATCGACTAGGAATGCGAATTTTTTATTTCTGAAACAGATTATAATAAATACTTTTTCACCATCCGAGAGCATATCATGACCAGCCAACAGCAGGAGAAGCATTTGCTATGGGGGTTATCAAAAATCGCAGGAAACATGAAAATTTTCTCTTGAAATTGTTCATCAGTGAAGACTGAATACTACAAGGGAACAGCCAGCTCAGGGCCCGGGAATCCAAATTTTATCCGCTCCGGCGAACTACATCTTTATAATAAGATTTTAAAAATTCGCGATGGTGCTGACACACCCCCGGTGCCGTGGTGGTAGTAGAGGCTTTCGCGGAGCACGGTAGCTAATTTTTTTCGCTGGCGTAATAATAGCGATTATTTTAATTGGGAATAATTTGGTAGCGCGTTGAGATTCCCTCGCTACCGCTACCGTAGCACGTTCCCATCCCGCCGCTCAAGCACATTTTTCGTTGAGTCAGGGGATGTGGTGAGGTACCAAAAAATAATTGAACTACTCGATGTGTTCGGTGTCCAACACTCGTTAGAGGTGGGCATCAACTACATCCTTCCAACGACGGCAGCAGTATATAGTCGAGTGGGAAAATGTCAATCATTTGTACATGAGATTAATTGGGACGGGAGAGCGTTCTTCTTATTGAGAAATGATCCACCTTACAGGAAACTCAGCTTGTGCTCAAATGTTGTCAAGATACCCTGCAGGTGGCTCGATCTGGCCGAAATATCTTTATGTGTATATAAATCGTGTGCATATATAGGTGTACACTGATCTTTGTGTGAACTCAATGGTTGGGCCAGAGCGGCGGAGATTTTTTTCGAAGCTACGAGTGTGTAGTGCGAGGTTCATTACGAGGATGGAGGATCCTGGCCTGTGAGTAAATCACTGGGAATGCTTGAGCCTGACTCTTACGCGAACCGTGAAGTTCTTGACTGCTCAAACTTGAGTTCTTTTAGTTCTACCGGAGCCCTCAGTACTAGTCTATGTTCGTGCTCGTATGATGATCGAGCTCGGGGGCTTTCCATTGCCCCTTCTGGTACGTGACTGGAAGTTGGGTTGGGTTTTGTCGCGTTCGGGCTGCTGACATGGACATGTGCACCCCACTGTGCGTGATGGTCATCGAGCACGGTGGGTGACGGTGGTTGGTATTGGGACGTGACCGGCGGGCCATTGAAGATGGATTTATGACGACGACGGCAATGATAAAGAAACCACTTTGAGTTTCTATTAATTGTAGACCAAATTAGGGTTTCGCGTTTAATTTACCAGTAAAATATATTATTATTACAGTGATTATTACAAAAAACTAAATTACGCGTCCGGAGGGAAAACTGGACCTCCGATTTTACTGAATAAAAATTTAAGCCAGCAGTGTAATGCAAAACGGGCTCAAACAACTAAGACTTACCATAATGAAAGCATTTTCATAGAACGTATAGTAAACACAAAATATGAATTTGGCACAAATGTTCGAGACCTGTGTAGATGTAATACCTGGAAATCGCCTAAAATCCGCAAAAATCTTCTGATAACGAGTTGAGAGTTTGTAGTATTAAGTTTCGCAAATAACACAGCTAAAAATTAACGACTCATCCGGGTTTGCTTCTGAAGATGAGTCCTCCTCAACAAATCCCGCCCAAAGAAGTCTGGAATAAAATAAAATTTATCTATTTGTAATCAATAATAGATCGATTATACAATGAAACAAAAAAGATGTACTCCCGCATCGTTATACTTTTGGAGGCTTTGTGCACGCGATGCAGTCCGTACATCCTCCGACCATCTCGAGCGTAGGCTTTTATGACGAGCGTAACCAGCCTCGCCATGCCTTGCGTTGCAGTGCGCAAAGAACAAACTAAATCATGAAGGTGACGAATCCATTCTTTATTGACATGGTACGCCCCGCAGATGTTCGGATTGCACACTAACCCAGATCCATGAGTTTTGAGATGGGAAGTGAATTCAGCACGTGTTACAAAAAACAGTCCGCAAGAGTTAAATTCGCAGGTGAAGGATCCTTCTTGGCCGACATCGGCATTGGAAAGCACTGCGTTGACGGGGGCAGATGAACTGGAAGACACGAAGGGCGACAGGTATAGTGACCATGGCTTTGACATCTGAAGAACTCGGGACAGTGGGTGTTGGACCGATCAGGTCAATAAGAGCTAGCGCGGCTTCATGGCGAGGAGATAAAAAGAGCGCTGAAGTCAGAAGTTTTGATTGATTGACATTTATTACTGCCCTGTGGGCCGGCGGCCCATGGCAATAGAAGTTTTAACTTGTACATGATCAATTTGTTTCCTTCTTGAAGGACCTTCTTCCTCGGAACAGCTATTCTTGTTCGATTCAGCTAATTTAAAAAACCACGACAGACATAAATCTCGCTACAAGGAGATGGTAAAGCAAGTGTTTATGTGGAATTACTACTTCATATGAAAAACTGATTTTGTATGCAATGGAGCGAACTCGTGATTTGACTCGATGCCATTCGAAGCTGGTTCAGTAAAAGTCTGTGATTTTGCGTGGCTAACTTTTCGCACAGTAGGTGAATAAGTTTTCTGGTCCTTTCTTTTTAATCTTCGTTACCGTCCTGAACCGATTTCATCTTTTTAAAAATTATTTTCTGCATAACAACCCAGAAAAATTAGTAACAAATTTCTTTACCCTCTCCCCGTTTTGAAGTAGCAAATAATGAGAAAAATTACGCAATGGTATTAAATCCTCCCGATGAGTATCCAAAAACGCCTGGTCCAATGACGATCGTGACGAAAATGTCTTAATTCTGTCTTCCAAAAGCTAACAAGTTAGTCTTCGCAGTTCAAGTGACGTCTTGGCTCCCATGTGGAATGAGCTGCGGACCTTAGTACGGCAGAAAACACATAATGATACTCTTCTATTCTAACCGTATAAAAATCTACACAATAATACGAAAAGGAAAAATAAGTTCAAAATGAATACCAGTTCCTCCATTTGAAAAAATTTTCCGCCTCTAGGATCCGCTCTAGCTGAAACACACCAAAAGTTTTCCATCGATTTCTCAGTTCTCGTTCTCCCATTTTCAGAAAAAATCCCACTTGAAAGAAATACAGAACAAAATCCGTCAATGTTACACCATCGGTTGGTGTAGATCAGGCTAAGCAATGATTTTCATCGTTTGAATTTTAAACTTTATGGCGGCATGATCTATTGGGAGCAGCCCTCTGTCTTTACGAACATCGCGAGATTTAGACTGCTTCCTTGAACAAGTATCCTGCTCATACTGAGTATCTATGTATGAGCATACTGAGTATATCATACTATATACTATCATACTCAGTATCTCACCTGAGTATGAGTATCTCCGTGTTGCTGCTGCTGTAGGTTTGTCATTGTTGCTGCCGCTGATGCTTGTAGTTTTTCCTGCTGCTAGTGTTTCTAAAAGAACTGGGCCACTTGGCGAAATTTAATAGTAATTATTCGTTTGTTTTGGTAGTAGTTGACTCCTTTACTAAAGTTCCGTATACTGTACCAAGAAAGAACAAATTTGGCAAAACAACAATTTCTGCATGTAAGAACATATTTTCTCAAGCAAAGGCCAAGCCCATTTATTTTCACAACGATACGGGCAAGGAATTTATGAACGCTGCATTCCAGTCATTTTTGGCAAAAAACCATGTGAAGTAGTACAGCCTATTTAGCTCCACGAAATCAACCCGAGTTGAAAGAGTTATACTCACTTTATAGTAAAAAAATCAAAGGTACACGACTGAGAGGCCTACAAACCAGTTTATCAACAAGTTACAGGACTTTACAAAATCATAAAATTCTACATATCATCGTACAATTGGGATGTCACCGCGGGGAGTTACCGCAGACAATGAACAGGATGTATTTAAGTGAATGTTTTCGGACTTTTTCGAACAAAGGAAGTAAGAACCCACCCTTGTTACGTTTTAGGAGACGTGGTGAGAATATCTAAGCAGAAGAAAACGTTTTCAAAGGGTGAGCCGCCCATATAATTCCTTTTATTATTGTAGTTTATATAATAACCCTCTCATATCTAGGTTACAGTGCCAACTGTACAGACGAACTTGTTGTAATCCGTACCGTTCAAAATACGAACCCTTGTACATATCTTCTACGTGATTAAAACGGTGAGGATATCACTGGTGCATTTTATACTAAAGAACTGCAGTTGGCGCCTAAGCCTATTAACTCAAGTTACCTGAACAAACATACTGATTCTTTTCCATGAATCCGTGGAAGGGTTATCTTGATTACAGCGTAATTGATTCACTGTATCTAACTTTAACTTCGCGCTCAAATACCTCTGTTGTCGCGAGAAATGAGATTGTTTCTACCTTCTCGCGCCCTATTTAGTTTCACCGCACGCAGTACGAACTCGGATTAGGGAGTAAAATTTACGCCAGAGGTGAAATCTGACCCCGCCGAACCTTCGAAAGTATTGCCACCCCCTGCAATTGCAGTTACACGTGAGCACAGTACTTTTTGATGGGTCACAAAGGCTTGAGGTCAATCGATCGAGATGATTACATATTAAATATCATAGGAAAATTCCAGATTTTCATTTGCAGTGATTCTTGGAAAATAATCCGGGAAAAATTCCTCGCCGGTTGTTACATACGAATAATGTGATGATTAACTCCATAGCCTCAACGATTAACAGACAATGTATTTTATACGTTGTGAAATTTTAACCACCTTGTTTTGAGCTAGAAGGTGTCGAAGCAAATTTTCATCCCCTGTTTCTATGCGTGTGCATTAATGGGAATTCTATCGAAATACAAAGCTGGAAATACTTTTGGAATCAAAAGGGGATTTTTTCGTGAGGGCGCAGCCTTCTCGTTGCAACTATTTACCTCAAACCTTTTGACCCTTCGTCAGGGTCAATTCGGAGTTCCCGCACCTACTTCTTTCATAGAGGTAATCCCTGTGGATGAGCTCTGGGCTGCATATGGTGTCGGCGCGCTGCGCCGCTCAGACATGACAATGTCCATTTTTATAAGTTTAAAACATCGCGATTGCCGAATTTAAGCATACAGTAGACCTCATCCTCAATAGACATCCTTCAATGCTAATTTTAGTCAATGCAATCACAAATTTAATCATCAATCTCAAAAAAATCGTTAATATTTGAATGTCTGGGAAGGACACATTCCTTATTTCTTTCTCGATCACTTGCAAAATAACTTTCCAGTGGATAATAATGACTTCTGCAATTACAATGCAGGTATGACCAGTTCAATGCTGTTTTGGACCTTTCGTAAACTTGATTCGGGCTTACACAAAGTTTCCTGGTCATTGATCAAACCCTTGCAATATAGACTTCTATAGAAATCATGGCTCTACAACCGACATATTTCGCACACGGGATGCAGAAAATGACTTCGATGAGGCAGAAGCTTATACGGTAAGATAGGATGATGCATGTTACTTTAACAGTTCACAGGGCAGCATCTCGGTTCCTCCCTAAAGAGGAGCAAGTTGGAACCGAGAATACTTGCTGGTTGGTCCAACTTTATCTTATCACGGCCCATTATTTGCCTGCATCTGCACAGTACCCATCTCACAGTGGATGATGCCAGTCACTCTAATTAGTCAGCAGAATTTGTAGAGGAAGGTCACAAGCATACCATGCTAGTCATAGCTGGGATGACAATCAGAGCATCATGAGCTATACGGCGAGCCTCACTCAAGTGAGACTCGTCACAGAGAGAGACAGACTACCTGCCCTAGTGTAAAGACGTGCGTTTCCTCCGAATAAAATCAATATACTACACACGCATAAATTCTCGTCAGGCCCACAGTAATTCAGCATAACAACTTGGACGAACAAACGGTGCAGAACTTGCACCTACTAACGCAAGCATACCGTCAGACAATTGATAAATTGATTCACAGTTCCAACTGATTGATTACCTCTTCTTGTACGTAGCAAAAGTACTTTTGGAAGATAGTCCCAGGAAATCCCGATAAATTCCGGTACCGCTTCCATGATTTGTAGTTTGCGAATGTGTCCCTACCTCAAATCGGGACGAACCTAACCTATCAGAAAACTCGGGACCGGTATCAAGATCACATTTTGTTCCCGATTTGACAACAGAAAGTAGCAACTTCTGCTCAGCCAATTATTTGAAACCTGGCGCCGTAGCAACTCTGTCCACGAGACTGGAACAGTGCAATTCGATGCCATAGAGTACTGCTGTATCAACCTAAGGTAAGCGTAAAACTTTTGTGCAATTAGCCCACCCTATTAATTTAGATATTTATTTTTTGATTCTAAATTTTACTTTATCAGGGGAGCAACAACATGGCCCAGCAAAAAATTGACAAATCCACCTTCGAGGCATTGCTGGGTGAGAAAATCATCTCATTTTCTATATCCGCTGGCTCGAAAAAGTCGGACGGTATGGCTGGCGTTTTGAAGAGCATTGCTGTAACAACGGAATCGGGCACGGAGCACTGGATTATTCTCAAGCATCTCCCGGCAGACGATCCCGGTGCCCTCACGCACCTCGTCCATTGTCGAATAATGGAGAAAGAGAACGAAGTCTACGGCTCCATAATTCCAGAGTTAGCTTCCGTTTTGAGTGATCATGGACTCTGCCCACAGCTGTTGCCCTTTCCCAAGTACTACGGCGGCACTGAGCTCTATCTGGCAATCGAAGACCTTCGACCGGCGGGATTTAAAATGGCGGACAAGTTCCTCGGTCTCAATTTCAAACAAGTGTCCCTTGCAGTGACGGCATTAGCTCGGTTTCATGCCACCACCTTTGCGTACATACGCCAGTACGGGGAAAAGGTATTCCATTCCAAGGACATCCGAAGAGGCCTTCTCAACTTTCCCTGGAGCCCGAAGGAGATGGACCCCAAATACTTTGCGGATACGTTCAGCATGTTCCAGCCAATGTTGGAAGTGCTCAAAAGACACAATCCACAGTGGGCAATTAAGCTGGACATGTCACAGGGGGATTTTCTAAAGCTGTTTACCAGAGTCTTCGACCGCACCGACGCGGAATACTTCCCCGTCATTTGTCACGGTGACCTTTGGATCAACAACATTCTTTTCCAGTACGGAGGGGACGACCAAAACGAGGAGGAGCCGGTGGATGTGAAATTCATTGACCTCCAGGAGATTCACAGGGGGAACATTTTCGAGGATCTGATAAATTTTTTCGGATCCAGCACAACGCCCGCATTTCGGAAGGATAATCTACTGCCGTGCTTGGAACTCTACTACGCCTCCTTTGTAAATCTGTTGGAGAGTCTGAGCTGTCCAATTCCTACAAAGTTTACTCTCGGATTCCTAATTGACAATTACTTTGGGAATTTAAAAAGTTTTGCCGTCGTTGCTGGAGCTGCGGTGTCCATGCAGCTTAGTGGTGGTGGTGATGGGGAAGAGGACGAGAAGATTGTTGTTGAAAAGTCAGGAAAAGAAGGAACTACAGGGGAGGTCATTGTCGATGATGCTGTGGACGATAATGTTGTGAGCTTTGAATTGCACAAGATTGATCCTTCAGGGTTGGCACCACTCGGAAGTGATTATGCAGGGTTGGGCGCGTTTTGTAAAGAAATGATTGAGAAAGAACCGAGAGCAATGCGGAGATTTCTTGATATTATACAGGAAATGGACGATCTGGGAGTACTAGATGGTCCTTAGTGGCTACTATGTTCATTAACCAAGACCTACATTGACGAATAAAAATGTGGCAATGAAGCTATTCGACGCGCGCAATGATAGCGCAGTAAAACATGAACAGGCTGCCGACAATGGAGTAAAAACATCCGCGGATTTTAATGACGGCTCGCTGTGACGACTTACGAGGAATGTGCACAGTTGTTATCCAAGATTTTTGAATGGGACTAGGACCATATCGCACGCTGTGCTGCTATAGAAACCTAGGAAAGCGCCAAACTTTGTTGCGCATGGCTTTTTAAATGGACGATAGCTTTATTTGAAATTCGTCTTGATTCTTGGCCAGATTATTATGAATATTTCTTCCATGTGTAGAGCAATCCATCTTTCCATTCCGACATCACATTTTTTCAGCGCATTTTTCTTCCCCAACCCGTGCGACGACGTACTTAAGTTTGCTCAACAAATGCTTCAAGCTCTCTCATGGCTCGCAAAACAGTTTCCTCTTGGAATGGTAACCCGACGAGTTGGACGCCAATCGGCATACCCTCGGCAGCTCTCACCGTCTATAAATCCGAACACAGAGCACAAGAGTCAAGGCCACAGTTCGGATTGTTGTTAGCATGACATTTTTCCCTTACCTTCTGAGCTACTCGCAAAAAGCGATCCGTGGGTTCAGAAGACATGAAATTTCCACCAGATTCCCTACCGAACGGAACAATCCCTGCAGGGCAATCCATAAGGTTCCAAATCGTACTGTACAGAGTGCAACGCCCTACAACCCAAAATCGAATTCGTAATTATTTTTTTCAACTTTGAAACCGGAATAGTTTTCTGAAATAATTTTTTTCTCAATTTTACGAACACATGAGCTCATCAGTGTCTTTGAGAATGGGTGCAGGTATAGGAAAGGCAGGGCTGAGCAGGAGGTCCAACTCTTGGTCCCTCCATCGCTGAAATAAATCGTCCCGTAGTTTCTGAGCTTTGGCCAAGTAGTCCCACAAAACTTGACTTTTTTGAGCGGATGCATCGGGGATCCAGGACCGCATGTCCTCGTCTACAAGCGCAGACAGTAATCGCGTGAGAATATTTTCGAGAAAGGACGGCATCCACCACCTTTTCGTGAGACCAGCAACGGTCGGAGAGATGGCATCATTTTGGAGCAAGTCATTAATTTGTTTCAACCCATCAGCCAGGAGCAAGGTCAAGTACGTGTGGAAGATTCGAGGAGCATCCGGGCTGTCAAATTCTACAAGCGAATGTCCCAAGGATTCCAAAGCTTTTTTCGCCTTCAAAACAGTGTCCACCGCATCTCCAACTGCAGGGATGACGGGAACTGACGTAAAATATCCGATGCGCAATGGTCGCTTTGACGTGAAGACCTACGGTAGGAAATTGATGTAAAATTAGATTATTGTAAGTGTTGTTGAATTAAGTATAAAATTACCGAAGCATTCCATGAGATGGGCACAACATTAGCGTCATAGGAATACTGAGCCGCGTCGGACCACAAGACTTGATGAATTTTTGCCATAGCCGTTGCAGTCGGAGCGAGAATTCCGGAGACGCAGCTGACTGCAATGAATTACAGGATTATTGCTTGAAATCTGTATAACATTCCCAAGCTCACAATAACTAATTTAATTAAAATTAAATCTGAATTATTCCGATTTAATTTTAATGCTCACATCCAGCATTTCCAGTGATGCAGCCCGTCACTCCTTTCGAACTGTTCCTTCGTATGGTTGGCCTGAGACCGCAGACACCACAAAAGTGCGCGGGTATTCGAATCGATCCCCCAATGTCCGATCCGATTCCAAAAGGTGCTCCACCAGCGCTCACCACACAGCCCGTTCCACTACTCGATCCTCCAGGGCTCATCCCCTTGTTCAGTGGGTTGAGCGTCAGCCCAAATATGGGATTTTCACTCGACCCTGAAAAGGTTGTCTGCGGGAGGTTGGTTTTGCAAAACGGCACGGCTCCGGCATCCTGCAATACTTGAACAATCACGGCTGTATCCGAATCCGGTTTGTAGAGATACCTGGAGCAGCCCAATGTGGAGTCCATTCCTGGAATGTGATGGTCATCCTTGACGCAAAAGGGAACGCCATGCAAGGGTCCCTTGACTGCAGGCAGCTTATCCAAGTGATCAGCCCATTCCTATGATCAACAGTTGATTGGTTCCCATCGAAATTCTGGATGTTGGGCATCAACTTTATGATTGCTAAGCTTACAAAGCACTGTGGGATGAACTCGGTCACACAGTTGAATTCATCAGTTACAACCAGGGATTTGGCGACGTAGGCCTCGAGCACTTGTTTGGCCTTCAACTCCCGCGTCTGAAGTTTGTGTACGAGGTCTTGGTAGTCCAGAGCCGTGATTGCCTCCGCATTGGACCCAAATGTAAACTTGCTACGAAGCTCTTCGAACTGCTTCTGACGCTCCAATTGTTTCCTCCTCCGCAGTGCCGCGAATTTTCGCTTTTCCTAAAAAGTTTTTCCAGTGTTACGGTCAGTAAAATCAAAGTCAACTTTAAGTATCATCGGCGTGTATCAGTTACTTACACTATAATTTCTGAGGGTTCCACCAATTATCCGTAATGTAAGGTATCCCACTGTGATCCCTGCAGCGGTCACCGCTATTGTACTCGACCGTAGCTCAGGCTGGTTGAAACTTTTGAAAACTGACATTGTATTTGCTCCGCTTTAGCCACTACTGTAAAGTTAGATTGAATAATGAAACATAATATTATACTCTCCCAGCCAGCTCAACTCAATTTAACTTCAAAACCGCTGATGCTGTGGAGCAAGCAAAGCCAGGCACTGTATGAGATAATCAAAACAAATACCCAAGGACTCCAGACAGTGTTTAGCATCGGATGCAGCGTGAGGGTGAGACGTGAGAGGCCTTGGGATGCGATCATCAGTATATTCCTTGTACGAGTTCACGTCAAATAGTCCGATAGCAGAAGGTCAATTGTTTTTCATGGTGTGGGGAGTACATGGAGGACGTGCAAAAAGTTTGTTGAGTTTGGCATTGTACTTACGAGTCGTTATTTTGAGCTGTGACTCCAGCCCCGTGCAATATCCCACATGTGCACATCTCTCCTTGTCATGACGAGACAGCACATTCCTTTCGAACCGAGTTGTGTTGACAAATGCGAACACTTGGATGGATAACGGGTATTTTCTGTAGGGATGCCAGAAGTCCTGATTTCATCAGGACAGTCCTGCTTTGAGCCCCTCTTACGTGGTTTAAAATATCAAGTCCTGAAGTGATCAAGACTGTCCTGATTTAGAATAATGGAGTCCTGATACGATCAGGATTGTCCTGATTTCACATAGAAAAAGTATGCAAAGTAATCCCTTATTGTTTTCGCAAAACGGTTCAATTCTGCTTTATTTTCAGTTTCAAAACCATACGTTTGTGCGCTACCGGGCATCTATATTCATATTACTAGGATTTCAGATTACACAAACTTAACTTAGCTTGAGACTTTAGATTTACGCTTAGACTTTAGCTCCGATTTGGTATCAATATCAATCAACCCTAGTTGAGTATATTTAGTATACTTTAAGGGTCCGAACGGATTAGATAATTCAGTTATCTGATCTGAATCCGATCTGATCTGGATAATGGCAGAGAAAACTGAGAAAATCTGAATGTGATCTGATTTGTCCAGTCCAGGTGATCTCAAAATCTCATCTGCTAAAATCTGCGGATTTCCAGATAATTTGCAGATTTCCGCGGATATTTGGCAGGTAATGGCCTATCTGATCTGGTCCAGATTCAAAAATCGATTATCTAACCTGATATGATACTGTTCAGATCATATTTGCGCTGTATGTGATCTGATCTGAATCCATCTGATCTGTGGATTATTTGGTTGAAATTGATCTGCTCGTAACCTTAGTATTTTTTGGGTTTGGTGAGGTAATTAACAGTGAACCCATTGGAAACGATTGTGTACAGCGCGTGTACAACGCTGTGTACAACAGAATGTGTAAGACTTTGGCCGATTTTCTTGCATAAAAGGTTGAGCACAGCTCGCCATGTACAACCGTTTGGACACAGAGCGGCGGCTTGTCGCCCGCACTTATGTCCAATCGGTTGTGCACAGCTTTGGAAAAGGCAAAAATAACAGAGTTGCCCCGCTCACTGATTCGAACACCTATCCCTCCCCGCACTGTCCTAATTCTTTATACTCCTACATACGAACAAAGAATATTAATCCCTCACCTTACCACTTACGCCACCGCTCTCTTATTGTAAATGGAAAAGTTACAGAGTTATGTACCGTGTCCGTCTACACAGTAGATGTAAAATCTCGTTTCATTGTTGATAACGAGATCATGTAACATGTAATACAGGCAATTACGGAATTTTTAAAATTTTAAATTAGAGTAGATGACTGTTGATTCAATCATAATTAATTACTCATTATGGTGCATTCCTTCGTTGAAGATGGCGAACAACTACAAGTCTGTATATCTTATCCCACATCAATACAAACCTTAACTCTAACTTTAGTATCATTGCTGCTAAAATCTGCCTTTTTAAAAAAGTTTTATTTAATCATCGTCTTCAGTTTCAGAATGCCCATAAATTTACCTTGAAGTAGCATGAATGAATCAATTTTTCACCAAAAGTAGATTGAATATATAGATGAATTAATTACAACTGTAATGGTGCGGCTCAGGGCGACGAGGGAGTTGCGCCACGGACCACCAAAAGGTCCGTACGGTTCTCCCAACCCTAGTCCACCC